>PVJD01005440.1:0-115740 GCA_004026545.1 Mormoops blainvillei
CCCTGTTCAACAATATTTAAAGTTTAATCTTCCAGTTATTCAAATATTTTATTCTTATTTCCATAATCCCCATGTTGTATGCCCTCATAAAAACAGGTCAGTTTTTTAACCAACATATCTTTCTATCCTCTAAAATTAACTAACAGTATAAAACTTTGAGAAATGTATCCTGTCTCAATTAGAATGAATTGGATAATAAGATTTCTTTTTTATTCTTATTAGGCTTAAATATAAACAGAAACCAAAAATGTATTGCCTATGTACATAAAGGTCATTTATGTTTATGGTCATGGTAAAATTAATATAAGAGTAATCATCTTCCATAGTTATTTTGTGTAATAAGTGGCCAAATAAAAATTTGATTTGTGTTACCAAAACTCTTTAGTATTAGTTTTAAAATTAAAAAAAGTATTTTAAATATTCAAATAGATATTATCTGTAATGCTATTTTATATTTGAGATATTTTTATTAAAAAGATATTAGAGTATGATCATAAATAAATTATACCCATTTCTAGTATAATGGTTTTAGGTCATTGTTTTTTTAAATAAAGATTTATTTATTTATTTTTAGAGAGGGGAAGGGAGGGAGAAAGAGGGAGAGAAACATCAATGTGTGGTTGCCAATTACATGCCCCTTACTGGGGGACCTGGCCCGCAACCCAGGCATGTGCCCTAGACTGGGAATCAGACCTGCGACCCTTTGGTTTGCAGGCCGGCACTCAATCCACTGAGCCACACCAGCCAGAGCTGGCTTTTCTATTTATAAAATATTTACCTTAATTTTAAAAAATCGATTGCCTAATAACTTGGAATGAACTAAAGCTTCAAGTATGTTTGTAACACCAACTTTTTGTTCTGTAAATTATATAAAATATCTCAGGTGTTCTAAACGACAATGAAACACTTTACATACCATTTGACGATTGTCTATCAGTGCTTTAACATTCTTAAGGTTCATGGTCATTCACTATGACCAGGGACCATTGCTGACAATCTATGTATTTTAAGATAAGATCCATAGTTTCATTTGCGATTTTCTTTTCTGCAATGGCATTATGTTCTGAGGAACTTAATTTTTTCCAGATTTTTATTATACATAGCTGTGATACAATGTCATTTATTTGTTTTGTTTTTTAATCTTTCCAATATGTTTATAGACAAAGTAATAATTTTATTATCGTTGTATATTCAGAAAATAGCGATATATTTTAAAATGCATGTAGAAAAATGAATTATTTGATCATTATAATGGCATAAATTTAAATTTTGATTTATCTACCTTTTATATTTGTGGGTTTAGTCTTTTAGTTCAACTAACAGACATATTCACGCACACATTTGCAGACACACATAAACATATGTTATATATGTATATGTATGAACATGACAAGTGCATTGCATATTTATAGATATCTATATATTGTGCAAACACACACATATTTACTTTTACTTTTTATGATATAAATAATATGATGTTTCTTCTTGCATCAAAGGATCAAAAATGTGTAAACAATATCCGAACAATTCAATTTTTCTTCTGGCTACTGAAGAATGAAGATAGTGAATCATGATTAGTTTGACATGTTCCTTTTCTTTTTTATAAAGACAACCTTAATGGAAAGATCTGAAGCTTACAACATGATTTTCAAAAGTAGAAGCAGCAGAAAACTGATTTTTGCAGTGTTAAGAGCATTTCCTGTGAATCCTAAAATTGTCAAAAACTCATTGTGTGATTTAAGGTATTTATAAAATCTTGCACTTTACCTCTTTATTTCTTTAACCAAAACATTGAAAAAGAACAGTGGTATTCAATATATTTTTAAACTTCAACTCTAACAAATACATTTAAGAATAAAAGACTACCTGACAAAGACCAATGCCTTTTTAGAGGACAATTACAAAAGATATGTGAAATATTAAAAAATACCTGCTTGAAAGAACTGGCAAACTAACCAGATAGTGAACAAATACTTGTCAAAATTGGAAAATGGACAGAAATCCAGTTATTAATTTGACTTGGGAACATTTTTGCCTTGGGAGAATTGCAGACATTGAAGACATAGATTAAGACTGTGAAACACTTTTGACAGCCTGGATGGTCTAATGAGACACAAATTAAAATCCATTAAATGCCTAATGAACTCTCATCACTTTGGAATGGAATCCTAAAAACCTATATCCTAGGAATAAGAAGGAATTAAGAGACAAAACAAAACAAAACAAAGACAGTTCAAATTGATTAGAGTCCTTTCAGGGGTCATCCTGTTGACCCAGGAAAGTTTAATCTCTGACAAGGAGATTGTCTTGTCTTTGAGAGAAAAATGAGAATCTTCTCTAGAGGAGGATAACATCATACTAGAATTCAAATTATTTCTAGTTTTTTTACAGTATAATATCTGTTCTATAACCAATGTATCCAGATATTGAAATTACAATTAACTTGAAAATGATTATATTTTTATTCAATAAAGTAAAAAAAGATTGAGAGAGATTTGGAAACCATAAAAATGTAATAGTTAATTTGAAAAAGTGTTACTGAATTTTTTAGAAATTAACATATTAACTAATATTAAGACATTCACATGATTAACAGTAAATAAATAACAGAAATAACTAAACCAAATGAGAAGAGAATAACTTGAAACCCATTATATGTTTTAATATGAAGCTAGAGTTTTCAATAACTTATGGTAAAAAAAAACACAACTGATGTTTGATATTTTCTTTTCCTTTTATGTTTAATCATTTTTATTGTTATTCTATTATAGTTGGCCCAATTTTTCTCCACTTGCCCTCCTCCACCCATCCCACCAACCACCCCCCTGCTTTCACAGTCAGTTCCCACACTGTTATTCACGTTTACAGGTCATCATTCATATATGTTCTTTGTCTAGTCCCTTCATCTTCTTTTCACCATTATCTCCCTCCCTACTCCCCTCTCATCACTTTCAGTCTTTTCCAGGTTTACATGCCTGTGGTTCTATTTTGCTCATTAGTTTATTTTGTTCATTAGATTCCTCTCATAGGTGAAATTATATGGTATTTGTCCTTCACTGTCTGTGTTATTTCACTTAGTATAATCTTGTCCAGTTCCATCCACTCTGTCATGAAAGTTAGTAGCTTCTTTCTTTCTGCTGTGTAGTATTCTCATGTAAATGTACCATAGTTTTTTGATCCACTCATTTACTGCTGAGCACTTAGGTTGCTTCCAGCACTTGGCTATTATAAGTTGTGCTGCTACTTACATTGGGGTGCAGAGGTTCTTCTGAATTGGTGTTTGAAGATTCTTAGGATATAATCCCAGCAGTGGAATTGCCAGGTCAAAAGGCAATGCCATTTTTTTAGTGTTTTTTTTAGGAAATTCCATAGTGTTTTCCACAGTGGCTGCGCCAGTCTGCATTCCCACCAACAGTGTAATAGGGTTCCCTTTTCTCCACATCTTCACCAGCACTTGTTGTTTGTTGATTCATTAATGATGGTCATTCTAACAGGTATGAGGTGATATCTCATTGTGGTCTTAATTTACATCTCTCTGATGGCTAGTGATGTTGAGCATCTTTTCCTATGTCTGTGAGCCATCTGTATTTCCGTCTTTGAGAAGTGTCTATTCGTGTCCTTTGCCAATTTTGTAATTGTATTGTTTGTCTTCCTGGTGTTGAGTCACATGAGTTCTTTGTATGTTTGGGAGATAAAATCCTTGTCTGATATATCATTGGCAAATATGTTTTCCCATAAAGTCAATTAAGTTTTCATTTTGGTAATGGTTTCCTTAACGATGTAGAAGATTTTTAGTTTGATGTAGTCCCAGATATTTGAAATTATTTTTAACTGTTGTTAATGGATATGTAACATCTAAACACACGATATGAAGGTTAATAGTGCATAAAGGGATACTTGCAACTTTTAATAAATACATTGGAAAAATATAAAACCAATTCAATGAACTAAACATATATAAATATATCCATAAGAAAAGTAGTAAAATATAAAGCAATCATGCAATTAAAAAATTAACAAAGTTACCTATAGCTCTTTATTTATTTGAGAGAGAGAGAGAGAGAGAGAGATCAATTTGTTGTTCCAGGTATTTATGCATTCATTGGTTGCTTCTTGTATGTGTCCTGACTGGAGATAAAACCCATGACCTTGGTATATCAGGATGACTCTCAAACCAACTGAACTACCCGGCCGGGGACACTACATCTCTTTAAAAGGCTAAATTAGACAGATTAAACATTAAATTGACAAATTAAAAATTGTCAATATTTGTGGTTAAAAGGGTTTCATTACCCTAGACTCACCTGTGTGTGTGTGTGTGTGTGTGTGTGTGTGTGTGTGTGTATATAATTAAAAGAATACTTAAGTAAAACTAATAGCAATATCTTTGAAGGTTGTAAAACATGGACAAATTATGAGGAAAACTTACAAACCTTACTAACAGAATGTTATGCAGAAAAATCTAAATACTTCCTACACCTTATTATAAATATTATTAAATATATAGAAAGGTAAAAAAAAAGGAATTCATAGTGAACACTAAATATCCACCACCTAGATTCTATTATTATTTTACTACACTTGCTTTATTACATAACTATCTAATTATTCCTCTAACTAACCATCATCCATCTTATTTTTGATATATTTGTGAATAAATTCTAGACATCAGTATAATTGCCCTTAATTAGCATGTGTGTTATTAACTAGAATTCTATTTGAATATGTTTTTCTTTTGAGTCGAATGTTATATATAATAAATTATACAAACCGTAAGTGAACATTCAGGGAGTTTTGACAAATGTTCACACCCGTGTGGCCCTAAACTCTACCAATGTATAGAACATTACCAAATGGCTCCTTCCAATCAATACTTGCTCCCTCCTAAAATAAGCATTCCTTGAATTTTCACTATAAGTCAATTTTACCTATTTTAGAAATTCATATAAATGGAATTATAGACTATGTACTTTTAATGTCAATCTCTTTTTACTTAGGAATGATTTTGAGATTTATGTATGTCTTGTGTGTAAGTAATTTATTCCTTTTCTCTGATAAGTAGTGACATCATTGTATGGATATATGACAGTTTCTTTATTACCCATTGATGAATACTTGGGCTACCTTCAGTTTCTTGCTATTATGAATAAAGCTGATATAAGCATCCTTATAAAGTTATTTCTAAAGTGTATTCAGAAATAAAAAGGACAAAATATAGTGAAAATGCTTTGGAAGAAAAACAGGGTTTGATAATTTATTTTATAAGGTTTCAAGGCCAAGGATAGAAAAATAGACCCAAAAAAGTTAATAGAAAGCTGGAAACAATCACATACACATGCAAATACAACCTTAATTTGTGACAAAAGTGGCACTATTAATAATCATAGGAAATTTAAATATGCCTACTGTTAACAGTAGTGTATGATTGGTGCCACCAGTATTAATATCCAGGGTAAAATTGTTGACTTTACTAAAGTGTTCACGCATCAGCTCTATAAACTCCAGAATTGGAGGATTTCATGTGAAAAGTTCACTTTTTCTTCAAGTAGTTAGTGTATAAGGAATCATTACTTATATTTATTTTTAATTTTTATTTTATTCTTATTTATTCTATTACAGTTGTCTCAATTTTTCCCCCTTTGCCTTCTTCCGTCTTACCTCATGTCCTGCCTACAATGCCTATCCCCATCCTGTTGTCCATGTCCATGGGTCATTCATACATGTTCTTTGACTACTCCCTTCCCCTTCTAACCACCCTTCTTCCCCAACCCCCTTCCTCTGGCAGCTGTCATCTGGTCCCGGTTTCTGTGTCTCTGGTTCTGTTTAGCTCATTAGTTTATTTTGTTCATTAGATTCCTAAGTGAGATCAAATGGTATTTGTCTTTCACTGACTGGACTTTTTCACTTAGCATAATAGTCACCAGTTCCATCCATGCTGTCCCGAAGAGTAGGAATTCCTTCTTCTTTCTTTCTGCTGCATAGTATTCTATTGTGAAAATGAGCCAGTTTTTTTTTATCCATTCACTTACTGAAGGGCACTTAGGCTATTTTCAACACTTGGCTATTGTAAATAGTGCTGCTATAAACAGCGGGATGCATAAGTTCTTTTGAATTGGCGTTATGGGCTTCTTAGCAGTAGAATTGCTGGGTTAAAAGGCAGTTCCATTTTTTATTTTTTAAGGAAATTTCATATTATTTTCCACAGTTCCTGTACCAGTATATATTCCCACTGATAGTGCACCAGTGTTTCCTTTTCTCCACATCCTTGCCAGCACTTGTTGTTTGTTAATTTATTAATGATAAACACCCTGACAGGTATGAAATGATATCTCACTGTGGTTTAATTTGCAGTTCTCTGATGGCTACTGATATTGAGCTTTTTTTCATATAACCATGGGCCTTCTGTATGTCCTCCATGGAGAGGTGTCTATTCAGGTCGCCTGCCCATTTTTTGATTGGTTAGCTTGTCTTCCTGGTGTTCAGTTGTGTCTGCTGTATCATTGGCAAATAGGACCTCCCATGCAATCCAATTCCTTTACATTTTGATGATGTTTTCTTTAGCCATCCAGAAGATTTTTAATTTGATGTAGTCCCGTTTGTTTTTTTTTTCTTTATTTCCCTTACCCTGGGAGATATATCATCAAAAATATTGCTACATGGGATTTCTGAAATTTTACTGCCCACATTTTCCTCTAGGACTTTTAGGATATCATGACTTATATTTAAGTCTTTTCTGAATTTTGAGTTTATTCTGGTGTATGGTGGAAGTTGGTGGTCTAGTTTCATTTTTTTGCATGTACCATTCTTATTCCCTCACCATTTATTGAAGAGCCTATTTTTACTCCACTGTATATTCATGCCCTCTTTGTCAAATATTAATTGACCATAGAGATACGGGTTTATTTCTGGGCTCTCTACTCTGTTCCTTTGATCTACCTGTCTGTTCTTATGCCAGTACCAGACTTTTGATTACAGAGGTCTTGTAGTTTGATATCAGGTATAGTGATCCTTCCTACTTTGTTCTTTTTTCTTGGGATTGTTGAGGATATGTTGAGTCGTTTTTGATTTCATATAAATTTTTGAAGTATTTGTTCTAGATCTGTGAAATAAGCCATTGGCATTTTAATAGGCAGTGTGTTGAATCTGTAGGTTGCTGTGGGTAATATGAACATTTTAATGATGTTAATTCTTCCAATCCATGAACAGGGTATATGTATCCATTTATTTGTATCTTCTTCTATTTCTTTCTTCAGTGTTCTATAGTTTTCTCAGTATAGGTCTTTTACCTCCCTGGTTAAGTTTATTCCTAGGTTCTTCATTATTTTTGTTGCTCTAGTTAATGGGATTTCTTTCTTAGTTTCTTTTTTCTGATAATTCATTGTGGTGTACAAAAATGCCATTGATTTCCGAATATTGACTTCATATCCTGCTACTTTGCTGAATTCACTTATTAAGTTGAGTGATTTTTTAGTGGAGCCTATAGGGATTTCCATGAGACTATTATGTTGTCCTCAAATAATTATAGTTTTACTTCCTTCTTTCCAATTTGGATGCCTTTTATTTCTTCTCTCTGTCTCATTCTCATTGCTAGAACTTCCAGTACCATGTTCAGTAAGAGTCTCATCTTGCTCCTGATCTTAAGGGAAACACTCTTAGTTTGCCTATTGAGTATGATGTTGGCAGTAGGTTTTTGTATATGGCCTTATTATATTGATATATGTTCCCTATAATACCACTTTGCTGATTGTTTTCAACTTAAATGGGTGCTGGATTTTATCAAATATCTTTGTTGCATCTATTGATAGAATCATGTGATTTTTATCTTTCAGCTTGTTTATGTGATATGATGTATCACATTTCCTGATTCTTGAATATTGTACCATCTTTGCATCCCTGGAATAAACCCCACTTGATAATGGTGTATGATCTTTTTAATGTATTGTTGGATCTGATTTACTAATATTTTGTTGATGATTTTAGCATCTATGAGGGATATTGCCCTATAATTTTCTTTCTTTGTTGTTTCTTCACCTGGTTTTGGGATTATGATAATACTGACCTCATGAAAAGAGTTTGAGAGTCTTACCTTTTCTTGAATTTTTTGGAATAGTTCGTGAAGGATTGGTGTTAATTCTTCTTTGAATTTTTGGTAAAATTCACATGTGAAGACACCCAGTCCAGGGTTTTTGTGTGTTGGTAGTTTTTTCATTACTGCTTCAATTTTACTAGTTGTATTGATCTATTCCGCTTTTCTTCTTCTTCCTGATTCAGCTTTGGAAGACTGTGTATTTCTAGAAATGTATCCATTTCCCCAGGTTGTCCAATTTCTTGGCATATAGTTGTTCATAGTAATTTCTTATAATCCTTTGTATTTCTGTGCTATCAGCTGTAACCTCTCCTTTTTTATTTCTGATTTTATTTACTTGGGTCTTCTCTTTTTTTCTTAATGAATTTGGTTAATAGTTTGTCCATTTTATTTACACTTTCAAGGAACAAGATCCTAGATTCATTGATCCTTTGAATTGTGTGTTCAGTCTCTATATCATTTAATTCTACTCTGATCTTGATTAGTTCCTTCCTTCTGCTTGTTGTGGGCTTTGTTTATTGTTGTTCTTCTAGTTCTTTTATATGTAGGATTAGGTTGTTTTAGATTTTTCTATCTTCTTTAGGTAGACCTGTATTGCTATGAACTTTCCTTTCAGTACTGCCATCACTGTAGATTTTGAATTGTGTGTTCATTTTCATGTTTTTCCAGGTTCTTTTTTATTTCTTCCTTGATGTCATTTTTAACTCATTCATTATTTATTACCTGTTATTCAGCCTCCATGTATTTGAATATATATATATTTATATTTATAGTTATTTATTTATTGAGGTTGATTTCTAGTTTCAAGAAGTTATGATCTGAGAAGATGCTTGATGAGATTTCAATTTTCTTGAATTTGTTAAGCCTTGTTTTGTGTCCTACTGTGCGGTCTAAGTTTCAGAATGATCCATATGCATTTGAGAAGAATGTGTGTTTTGCTTGTTTGAGGTGAAGTATTCTATAAATATTTATTAAGTCCATTTGATCTAGAATGTTATTCTATTCTGCAATATTTTTGTTGATTTTTTGTTTAGGAGATCTATCCATCATTGAGAGTGGTGTGTTAAAATCCCCTAGAATGATTGTATTACTGTCTATCTCTTTCTTAAAGTCCTCCACTATTTTCTTCATATATTCAGGTGTGCCTACATTGGGCACACGAATGTGTACAAGAGTTATATATTCTCATTGTACAACTCCCTTAAGTATTATGAAGTGACCTTCTTTGTCTCTTGTTATTGCCTTTGTTTTGAAGCCTATTTTGTCTGATATAAGTATTGCTAACCTACCTTTTTTTCTTTATGTCCATTTGAGTGGATTTTTTTTTCTATCCATTCACTTTCAGTCTGTGTATATCTTTTGTTCTGAGGTAGGTCTCTTTGAGACAGCATATATGTGGGTTTGGTTTTCTTATCCATTCAGCTACCCTATGTCTTTTGATAGGATCATTTAACCCATTTACCTTTAAGGTTATTATTTATAGGTGTTTATTCATTGCCATTATTTTTCCCTTAGTACCTGCGTTATTCTGTCTCTCTCTCTTTATTTCTTCTTCTCCCTTAAGCAGACCCTTTAGAATCTCCTGCAGTACTGGCTTGGTGGAGATATATTCTTAGTCTTCATTTGCTTAGGAAGCTCTTTATTTCACCTTCCATTTTAAATGAGAACCTTGCTTGGTAGAGTATTCTTAGTTGGAGGTCCAAGCTTTTCATTACCTGGAATATTTCTTGACAGTTCCTCTGATTTGTAGTGTTTCTATTAAGAAATCAGTTGATGGTCTTATCAAAGCTCTCTTGTATGTAACTAGCTATTTCTCCCTTGTTGCATTTAAGATTCTCTCTTTGTCTTTAAATTTTGCTATTTTGATTGTAATGTGTCTTGGACTGGGCTTCTTTGGGTTGATCTTAATTGGGACCCTCTGTGTTTCTTGACTTGTGTGACTTTTTCCCTCGGAAAGTTAGGGACATTTTCTGTCATTATTTTTTTCCAACAGGTTTTCCATCTCCTGATTCTTTGTGCCTCCTTCTGGTATCCCTAAGATGTGAATATTACTATATTTCACGTTGTCCTGAAGCTCCCTTATACCATCCTCATTATTTTTAGGTCTTTTTTCATTTTGTTGCTCTAGCAGCATGTTTTTTTCCACCTTGTCTTCCAATTTGCTGAATTGATCCTCTGCTTCATCTAACCTGCTCTTAATTCCTTCTAGAGTGTTCTTCATTTCAGATATTGCATTCTTCATTTCCATCTGGTTCTTGTTCAAGGTTTCTATGTCCTTTTCATGCTGATGCAGGTCCCACTAAGTGCCTTATACTTCTCACTAAGTTCGTTGAACATCCTTTTAACCATTACTTTGAACTCTATGTCTGATACATTTGCTTGCCTCAATTTTCCTTAGCTCTTTTTCTGAAAATTCCTCCTTTTCTTTCCTTTGGGGGTTGTTTCTATGTATCTCCATTTTAATTGTCGCTTTGTGTTTGTTTCTATATATTAGATTGATTTGCATTGACTCCCTGTCTTTTGGAGTGGCCTTGTGTTTTAAGAGTCCTTTGGGACCCAGTGGTGCAGATTGCTTTATCTCCTGATCTGAATGCTCTAGGAATGACCTCTATGTGGGTTATGTAGACTCCCCTGTTGTATTTGGGTCCTGATTATTACAGGCCCATTTTTTGGTGGTAGCTCCCCTCTGTCTCGCTGACAAGGAGCCTCAATCCATGCCACGTGTTGTATGCTGTTGTATAGGTGCTCTTAGAGCCACGCAAAACAACACAAAACAACACCAAAGTAAACAACCCCCCTCCCACCACAGCAATATCAACAACAAGAGAGCAAATAATAATGAAAGCAAAGAGAGAAATAGAATAGTAGGGAAAGGGGAAAGGGAAAAAGAATATGAGAAAACCAAAGGAAAGAAAAAGTGATTATGAGAGGAGAAAGAAGAAGAGAGCTTCTACTTGTAATAAATTGAAGAGGAGAATGGGGAAAAGGAACACAGCAAAAGTAATGAAAATAATAAATGGAGAGAAGAAGGGAACAGTGGAATACTCTAAGGAAGAGTAGAATAAAGGATATAAAAGAAAAATTAGAGCAGCAAAAATAAAAGAAAAAAGAAGAAATAGATAAAACATATAAATAAAATGTCTATGAAAAAGAAAAAAATAATTAAGATAATGAAAAAAGAACCAAGTGGATTTGTGTCAGCACAGTTTAGATCTTGCCTTCTGGTTTCTCCTTTTGGATACTGCCCTTATACCAGTCTGGTATAAGCTTGGCCACCTTTTCAGAGCTACATGCAATCCACATTGTATACCTGGTTTCTCTGGGCTTCGCTGCTCCCAGTATGGGCCAAACTGTTCTGCAAAGCTGGCTTTTATCAACACTGGATCCAGGGGTATGTCAGCAAATATTCCAAGTCACCACAGGATCCCCCTCTGCCAGTCTCTGCCTGCTGGCCTGATGTCAATCTTAGCCTCGTTGCAGACCAGACTATTTCTCTGAGGGCTTCTGGTGGAAACAAAAGGGCTGTGATTTCCAAACCTCCCTTGGCAGGAGTATTTCAGACTTTAGGGCAGATGGTGGTATTTTTTTCTCCTACACCAAGATACCACTGTGAGCATATCCAGGATTATATCCCTGTACTTCTCAGGGTGGGTCCCCTATTAGGGTTCCTGAGCCCAGATTTGGAGTCTTCCAGATGCCAGGAGGGTGTTTCTGTGGCTAACCCCGTGAGAGGAGCATACCAATCTTTTTCCCAGGATAGTGTATGAATTGGTTGTGCCCCATTGCCAATCTCTGATGACCCCTGAGTCTGTTTATGTTGCTGTTTCCTCAGCTAAGATTAAGATGCAGGATGGAAGAGAAAGCAGGTAAAAAAAATAAAAAAACATAAAATCATAAATTTATTTAAAACATGAGATTTTTTTGTGATTACATGTATTTAATGTGTGGTCCAAGATAACTAGTTTTCTTCCAGTGTGTCACACAGATATCAAAAGATTGGACACTCCTGACCTGGACAGAGCAAAATTTTTCACAGTCTTGTGCATCAGATTCCATTTTACATCTCAGAAAAATCCATATGACTGTCAGACAACCACTGCCCCCTCATCTGCTGTTGGCATCAGGTCAACCATTCTTTGGGCTTCTATTTCAACCACAATGATGTGGCTCTGGAGGGCATTGGCCCCTTCTTCTGTAAGTTGACCAAGGAGAAGCATGTGGGTGTTGAACATCTGCTGAAGATGCAAAACCAGCATGAAAGTCATGTTCTCTTCCAAGACATGCCGAAGCCTTCCTACTATAAATGGGGTAAAACTCAGAACACCGTGGAATCCACCATGGTCACAGGGAAGAACCTGAACCAGGCCCCTGTGTATCTGCATGCCCTGTGCTCTACCTGCACTGACCCTCAGCTCTGTCACTTCCTAGAGAACCAGTTCTGCTTAAGGAACTGAAACCCCTGAAGAAGATAGGTGACTACCAGACTAACATCCATAGGCTGAGAATCATTACTCTTAAACAGAAGATCACTGGGGCTCTGACTGTAACACCAGGCTCCAATCAACAGTCTATTAGAGTATGATAACTTATGAAATAGAGAACGATATGTTACTTGTTCTCAACATAGACCATGTCTTTTGCTCAATTAAGATGCCATTTCAGATAGGTGTTAGGAAAATCAATTTTAAAAAATTCCTTCATATTTTTATTTTAAAAAAGAAGAAAACACACACTGAAAAACTAATGATTGTTACCTTGTAAGGTGGTATACTTTTAAGCATATATATTTTCCAATTAATACTTGTCAGAAGGAGAAAGATGATTTTCATGTATAAACAAATTACCAAATTGTTTTAATACAATAGTACATGTTATTGTGCACTCATGTTATTTTCAGTCCAATTTGCTTTTTAATAAAACTTCTTAATTTTGATATCCAGTTCATTAGGACTAAAAAGAAAGATGTATCTAAGTGATGTAGGAAACGTTGAGGGCAATATACATTATTTTACCTTGAAGGTCAAGCTTCCTAGAATATGTTGCTCTTTTGCTGGAAAAAAGGCAAAACAAAGGGTTAAAAAATGCAAACTGTGCTTAGAAAGTGTAAGAGAAATGATACTGAAAATATATACATGGCACATTAAACTAACAATAATTTTTTCCTTTCTTCTGTCATCCACTCCCTGTGTAGGAACATCTGAGAATGTTTTATATCAGAATATTATATCAGGACACTATATCAGAATAGGCAAAGTAAAGGGCATCCCCTGTAAAAGTGTTAATCATGGTCTCCTAATCTATTTCTAGGTGGGAAGAGCAGAGCCAGTTGTCTTGTTTTACCATAGAATGAATTAAATATTTTATTTATTTATTTTAGAGAGAGGGGAAAGGAAGGATAAAGAGAGGGAGAGAAAAAATATTGATGTGCAAGAGAAACATTGATTTCGCATGCCCCCAACCAGGGACCTGGCCCACAATGCAGGCATGTATCCTGACCAGGAATGGAACCAGTGACTTATTATTATTATTTATTTATTATTAATTATTATTATTAATTTGCAGGATGATGCCCAACCAACTGAGTCATGCTGACTAAGGCTACCATGGAATTAATTAAATGAGAGGCCTCATGTTGAAAGAGAGCTAGTTGGAAAAGATAGAAGGCTTATAAGGAATAGCAGACCAATCGACTTAAATGGGAAGGCACCCAGTGATCACTTATGGAATAGAAGAAGGTGGGTTTACATGATGAAATAGGCTACGTACCATTCAAAGTTTGCTGACTGGCAAAATCTGAAAATATATCCAGATATTTTTATAAGAGATGAAGGAAGACACAGGATGAGAAAGTGATTGCCTATTAGCTTAGAGTAGATTTAGAAGTTATCTGAATTCATGGAGAGGTTAGTCTTCCACTCTAGAGGCTGTCTGATAAGATCTCCTAAGCTATTTACATATGTCATACTACAGAAGCATCCCAGGATGTCCTTTATGATGCATAAGCATGAGTACAACATAAGAGTTTAAGCTCCTGAACACAGCCCATTTACAGGTGATATGTGATTGGAACACAAGCAGAGAAAGCCATCTAAGAACCACAAGGTCATGTGTGGTTCCCCTACTGCTATTTGTGTGTCCACAATCTGTCTTCTGTTTTTCCCTGTTTCCTCTAGGTGATGGGTCAGGAAGAAGGAGGATAAAGAGGAAAAAAGAAGGACCATTCAAAAATGGTTCAAGCTCAGAATGGAAACTTATAATTATGGCTGCAATGTTAGCTCTTGAATTTGATAACATTGTTGTTTAAAAGGCACTAAGAGTTAGACTAGGAAAAATATAAAAAAGAAATTAAATATAACTATCTCACTGTTACTGCCAAAAGGAATGAGTACCCCCTAAATAAAATTTATTTATGTAATAAAAACATTAATATTTGTGCATGTCTGACTTGAAGTTATCCAATTTACATCCCTTATAAAAATAAGATAGAGTAAGATGAGAAAATATAGGCGTTGCTCTTACTTTGAACCCCTTATGACCCACCTCAGTCACTTTAGCATTCTAGTAATCTGTCAATCTAAATTTTTGTGACAGTAAGCCTTCTACTCTTCCAAATAAGTAAGTGACTCTTTAGTTAAGAGGTTAAGTGTAAGAATCAGGATCATTTTCCTGCTGTGGGGGAATATAGAGCGCTTCCAGTATAATATGAAGCATGGGAAAATATTCAAATTTTTGAATAGATGATAAGATGAAATGGAGGAAGCCTGAGATAAAATAGTTTCAAATGTGAAGAAGGAGAGGAAGAAAGGTGTTTCATGACAAGTGAAGGACTTTAAAACACACAGAGTCCACACCCCATAACTTTTGTACTTTGAGCATCCCTTTACTTTGGTGTGGATATTTTATTTTTCAAACAGAATTGATAATAACTATAAGCTATGAGAAATAGTAAGTAAAGCAATGATATTCACCTCCTGACAATTATCAACTACTTTGAAAAAGTTTTTCAAAACTCAGTCTTCTTGTATACTTAATAGGCTATTACAGGACAAAAATTTATAACTCTCTTGAGCAGCAAGCACAGTATCAAGATTTACCTCTGCTAAAATTAGAAAATCTTTACACATGTCTATTGGCAATGGTGTTCCACAAATGTCAGCATCATTCTTTGTTTGTAACTTTATCAATAATATCAATAATACTCTACTTGATTTCAGTTGCTTTGACGAATCCAAATATACACTACATTCTCCAGGGCCTCAGGCCTTAAAAAGAAGACATCAGGTCTAAATAAGGAAAAAACGGAAAGGTCAAAGAGCCTTTAGAAGAGCTTGTAACTGAAAAGTGGAAAAAATAAATGTGCATGTTTGGGATTTGTATTAAGTTTTATCAAAATTATATTATAATTATTTTAATACATAAGGCACTTGAGTCTAATAATTCTCGTTATACTGACACACATGTATTTATGATTGATGGCTGCTCAGATTATCAAAAACGTTGTTTCTGTAGATATAATCTCTGAGTTACTTTATGTTATCACATCTGCTCCTTCTACCCTGAGTACTGAAAATTATGTAGTCTTGTACACTTTTAGTGAGATGTTAATAGATATTTCATTAAAAAAAGGAATATATATTTGCCCATTCTGACACACTGTCATGATATAATTAATAAGTTTGAGAAATGTCAGTTTAACAAGTTACATTTCACTCAGGAAATTTACTAATGAGAATTACAAGAAAATGTTAGTGGGAGATACCCACTACCATATCCCTATTAGATGACAATAGGGATAGTCAAAAAATAAAATGATTGAGCTGGTAGAAACTGGTACTTTATAGAAATGTAAGGTCACCGATGCTGTGGCACAAAGAGAAGAGAAGGTGCAACTGAATAAATGGGCAGAAATCCAACTGTGTGGGGCTTTGTAGGCTATGTTATGTATTGTGGCTACTCAAAGAAAAACAGAAAGGCTTTGAAAGATTTCAAGTGGAAGGGTAGATAGCCTGGTGAAAAAACATGACTCTGGCAACACTGCAGAATGCATTTACGTGTGAAAGAAGGGAAGGAGAGTGCAAGTCAAGAGAACATGTGAGCAGTTGTGGTGAGGTGAAAGAGTTTTAGCCTAGAGTGGTGGTTATGGAAATGTAGAGACATGAATATGGCCAAGGAAATTTTATTAACCAATTTGTTTTCACTGAAAAAAAATTATTTGTTACTTGCTTACTATGGAACTAGTGCTGTTCTTGTCAGAGGACATATATCGGTGAACAAGATAAATAATGACTCTGCTAACACAGAGTTTATATTCTATAGGCTCCAGAAAGACAAAAACACAAGTAAACAAACTTATAAGTGGTATAATTTAATATAATGATAATGATTTCAGAAAATAAAAATTTTCAGGTTATTTGGAAAAGAATGAAATAGAATACACAGAATATAAAATAAAACCTAAATGAACATATTAAATAGCAGATTAGGGAAAGCTGATGGAAAAAGAAAGGTAAATAGAAAGCTATTATCTAGAATGAAACATGGAGAGAAAACTAATTTAAATACTTAGAAAAGACCCAGTTTCATTTTTTTTTCACATACCAATCTAGTACTCCCAACGCCATTTATTGAAGGGCTAATTTTACTCCATTGCATGCTTGTTTTCCCTTTGTCAAATATTAACTGACCATAGAGACATGGGTTTATTTCTGGGCTCTCTGTTCCACTGATCTATGTGTCTGTTCTTATGTCAGTACCAGGTTGTTTTGATTAAAGTGGCCTTGTGGTATAGTTTTATATCAGAAATTGTGATCCCTCCAACTTCTTTCTTCTTTCTCAAGACCACTGAGGTCATTCAGTGTCTTTTTTGGTTCTATGTAAATTTTTGAAATATCTGTTCTAGATCTGTGAAATATGACATTAATATTTTAATAGGAGTTGCATTGAATCTATAAAATGCTTTATGTGGTATGGACATTTTAATGATGTTATTTCTTCCAATCCATGAACACAGTATATGCTTCCATTTATTTATATCTTCCTCAATTTATTTCTTCAGTGTTCTATAGTTTTCTGAGTATAGGTCTTTTATCTCCTTGGTTAAATTTATTCCTAGGTACATTTTTGTTGTTGTTGTTCTTGCTATACAAAATGAGATTTTTTTTCTTAGTTTCTCTTTCTGATAGTCCATTGTTGGTGTATAAAAATGCCATTGATTTCTGAATATTAACTTTGTGTCCTACTACTTTACTGAATTCACTTATTAGGTTGCATAATTTTTTGGTAGAGTTTATAGGGTTTTCTATATACACTATTATGTCACCTTCAAATAATGACAGTTTTACTTCTTCCTTTCCAATTTGGATGCCTTTAATTTCTTCTTCTCATCAGGTTGCTGTGACTAGGACCTCCAGTACTATGTTGTGTAAGAGCGATGAAAGCAGACACCCTTGTCTTGTTCCTGATTCTAAGGGAAACACTTTTAGTTTTTACCCATTAAGTATGATGTTGGCACTAGGTTTTTTGTATATGGCCACCAACTTACACAGTACACCAGAATATACTCAAAATGGATAAAAAAAACTTTAATATAAGTAATGATACCACAAAAGTCTTAGTGGAAAACATAGGGAGTAAAGTTTCAGATACCTCACGTACCAATATTTTTGCCAATATATCTCCCAGGGCAAGCAAAATAAAGAAAAAAAATGGAACTACACCAAACTAAAAAGTTTTTGCATGGTTAAAGAAACCATTATCAAAATAAAAAGGGAACTGGCTGTATGGGAGAACATATTTGCCAGTGATACAGGGGACAAGGCTTTAATCTCTGAAATATATAAAGAACTCACAGGACTCAACACCAGGAAGACAAACAACCCAATAAAAAAATGGCAAAGGACCTGAATAGGCACTTCTCGAAGGAGGACATGCAGAGGGCCCATTGACATATGGAAAAAGTGCTCAACATCACTAGCCATTAGAGAGATGCAAATTAAAACCATGAGATATCACTTCACAACTGCCAAAATGGCTACCATTAATATATTAACAAACAACAAGTGCAGATGAGGATGTAGAAAAAAAGGGAACCCTAGTACATTGCAAGTGGGAGTTCAAGTGGTGCAGACATTCTAGAAAACAATATGGAATTTTTCCTCAAAAAATTAAAATGTAGCTACCTTTTGAACCAGAGATTTCACTGCTGGGAATATACACTAAGAATTCTGAAACACCAATTCAAAAGAACTTATGTATCCCTATGTTCATAGCAGTGCTATTTACAATAGCAAAGAGTTGGAAGAACCCTAAGTGCCCATCAGTAGATATGTGGGTTAAAAAACTGGTACATTAACACAATGGAATACTACACAGTAGAAAAAAAGAAGGAATTCCTGTCCTTTGTAACAGCATGGATGGAATTTGTGACTATTATGCTAAGTGAAATAAACCAGTTGGTGAAAGGCAAATACCATTTGATTTCACTTATAAGAGGAATCTAATGAACAAATTAAACTAACAAGTAAAACAGAACTGGAGACCTGGAAACATGGGACACTGACAGCTTCCAGAGGGTCAATGGGGCAGTGGGGGAATGATGGAAAGAGTGGAAAGGGAATAGTCAAAGAACATGTATCAATGACCCATGGACATGGACAATGGTGTGGGGATTGATTGTGGGAGTGGGTGGTAGGCTGGGTAGAAGAGGGCAAAGAGAGAAAAAATTGGGACAACTTGAATAGAACAAATAAGAATAATAAAAAAAAGGAAACTACATGGAAGAGAAATTAAGAAAAAAGAAGAAAATTTATAGTGATAAAGGTCATAAAATCGGTTACCTTTGGGTGGACATTGATTATAAGAATTACAATAATGGCTTCTGAAATACTGGAAAGGTTCCATATCATGAATATGTATAAAAATAAATTTGTATCCAACAGCATTATTACAGTTTGCTCAATTTACTGTACATAAGCTATACCTCAAAAAAGCAAAAAAAAAACAAAACAAAAAATAAGCAGACTGGAAAGACAAATGACTAGAGTTTTATATGCAGAGAAAAGTGAATAAATGAGAAAAAAACAAAAAATAACTGAGAAATATTCAATGATAAAGCTTTGCTTATGTTAGCTAATGTTTTTAAAGATCTTTTCAATACCTCTTTAGCTCCATAAACAATGTTCATATTACTCCATTTGGATATAAGTAACACATGGGCCTCATGCTACAATTTAGTACATTGGGTATTAAGTAATGAAAATTTTTCTAGCCATTCATTTAAAGCAAAGAACTAAAAGAGTCAAGAGAAGACTTACTAAAAATGTTAGAATTTGGAATATAAAGAGGAAAAGCCTATAGTTGTCATTCTACTTTTAAAATATGTTTCCCTTAGAATAATCAGAATCTTGATGCTTGTTTATATTTTTATAGGATGCTATAAGAGATGTAAGAACATCTTCTTTAGCTTGTAGTTTCTCATATGCTAACTGAATAAAGGATTATTAAAATAAGATCATTCTTAATAATCCCTTCAGAATTAGACTTTCAACTCTCCCCTATTGTTTCTTTTTCTTCATCCTTCATTTTCATGCCTCCATAGTTTTCTTGTGATATCCAGTTATACATTCAATAGTGAATATCATCTAGAATAATGCATGACATTTTGCACAATTTTTATAACCAAGATGCCTATAATTGCTCCTTAACAACTTGATGTTCTATTTAACCATGAGGAAAAATGTTCCTGAACACTCTGTCACAGGTAAGGTTCTCAAGAAGATACTGAGGTAGAATTTCAGCCTCAGGGTGTATATTAAGAAACAGAACCCGTGAAGGAAAGGATGAGGTGGAAGAAAAAATTAGGCTGTGATACAAGCCCTGCATAGTTTAGTCAATTCAATGGGGGACTACAAAATGAGTATTGCCTATCAGAGTGTCCTACATCAGGCGGAAATGGCTGAGATCTGATTCCCTGTCTCACCAGAATATAGAGCTCAAAGTTGTGGGGATGGTAAGTACAAAGCCTCCAAGTAGGTACTGGGGATGAATATAAATGAGACCATTCCTACTTGTACCTCTTATTTCCAGGTAACGTATTCTTCTTTTTGACGCTACAATGCCACTTTTTGTTCTCTGACTGTATGAATATCCTGCGAACTGGAAATGGTAAAACATCTGAGAGTATTGTCTCTTAGCTGGCACTTCTGTTATGTCTTCAACAGGCTGTGGCAATGCTCTAACAGAGGAAGCTTCAGAGTGATTGAATATGTTATATGATAAGGATATTATGTTCATGATTTCAAAGCAAGACTTTTAACATGGATACACTGGACTAACAGATTCCCCCTGGGCTAACATGATCTGATGTGAGATTCTATGTTAAAAGAGCAAACACTTCCACAGGTTCTCATATTGTAGTGTTGAGGGGACTCTACAGTCAGAGAACAACCACCCATGGATGGAATATATTACAATCGCTCTGAGGATAAACTGCTCTCACTCCACAATGGAAGAGTTCCAGTGCAGTAAATTTAAACTATGGAGTTGTCTGTTTCTTTAAGGAACTGCACCCTATCAAGGGCTCAACACTGTTAACTATTTCTGGGAGGTTGTACTTTTGGCATCAGCAATAGATGGTTCCATTTTGGTATGTGTTCATGGAGTGGGTCATAGGTAACCTCTACCTCTATCACTGCAGCTACTTCATTTATGTATCCATTGTGGCAGGACTAGGTTATCCAATGAAATAAGGGCTTATGTCCTTGGCCTAAATAATTTTGCCTTTCCTGTAGTGGCTACTTTCTGATGAGCATTAGAAGGGTAATACAAAGCTCTTCTCATTTTAGGCTTATTCATAAATGTTCATGCTCATGCTCCCCTTGAAGTATTTCCAAACACTTCAAGGAAGTATTTCACTTCCTTGTCTCCCAAACCTTGAGAATTTCTTTTGCTAGGCTGCAATGAAAACTCTTTCCATTTCAGTTAGCAACCAACTAAAAAAATAACCAAACACCCAAATCTATAAACTAAGTTTATTTTTATTGTCCTCTCCCTTCAGCTGGTCATATGGGATTCTTCCACAAAACTACAGACAGACATTGAGGAAAGAGGGCCACTGTAGAAGTGGTGGATGACATATTGCTTGTGACTTCTGGTCCTGCCTATTCTCATTTATGCCTTGATCACTTTCTCTTACAATAGATTTTGATGGGTTTTCATGACCATGTGACTTGAGAGGTCTGACAGGACCCAGCTCCTGATGGCAACCTGAACCACATGTTCCATGGTCAACTCTTCCAAACCTAGCAGGGCCCAGAAACATGCCGAGAGTTGATTCTTAAAGGACATAAAATTCCCTGCTGGAGGCTATATGGTCTTGCTTCAGAAACTCAGGGCCCCTGTCATAATGCTTTTAATATGGCTTTTCACAAATGCCACATTAAATACTCCCATTGATATCAACTTTGTAAGATCTACCAGATTATATGACCCCACCAGTAGGGAATGCTGGCATCAAACCTTGAAATTACTTCAGAGGCATTTCCTCTTTTAAGATCCATTGAAAGTTGGATGCGTTTTGCAGTGCCTGGTGTATGAGCAGGGCATATTCTTACATATGATATTTGCTGTTTTCAGAACCTGAAGAAACCAAGAATTGTGCTTTCTTTTTTGTGATAGGCAGTGCAAGGTGCAATAATTTGTCTTTTACTTTGAAGGTTGTGTTGGGCATGTCCCAGAACACTAGCCCCTTAAAAATTTTATGACTATGACAGACCCTTGGGCATTCACAGAATTAATCTCTTGGTCTCTGGAGTGCATGCGTCTTATCAAAACCTCCAGTCTGTCCAATTATTGCTCGGCCTACCCAATCAATACAATGTCATCAATGTAAGATCAGTTTGATGTTCTGCAAGCTATTCGGACAGCTCCCGGTTATTTTGTACTACACTATGACAAAGGGCAGGAAATGAACATAGTCTTGGGGGAAGAAAAGAAAATGTATATTGTCTGCTTGACATGAATGCTAACATAACACATCTTTTTTTTTCCTGATAATATTGGAAAAGGGTTCAGTTGTCAAATAAATGGATAATACTATGTGTCTGAGGTTTCTTAATCTTCTCTAGTAAAAATAATACTTCTAGCATGTTAACTTCAGTCAAGGGTACAACAGGTTGACCTTAAAATAATCTACAGTTGTCCTCCAGGGTGCATCTGGGTTCTTCAGGGATCACACCAGTGAATCAAATGATGATATAGCTGAGACCATTGTCCTTGAATGCATTTGGATCCCTAAGGGTGGTACTAATTCCTATTTACTATCTTGGTTGGATGTGATGCATTGTAAAGATTATCATTTGACTTTAGCTATTATGATAGCCCATGCCCTATCAACTAAGAACCCAATGGGGGTACTGTGCCAACTTCCAAGTATGGTAATCTTGATTACATAATTGGAGACCAGGAGAAAATGACACTCATTATCTTTGCAAATTAAAGGTATATATTGTAAGCTGGACTTTGGTCAGGACTCCATTATTTCCCCACTCCCATGTATTCCCCACTCTAAATGTTCCATGAAATGCTTCAGGTCTCTGACTGTCTGTGTTCTCTCACATCTAGTGCCCATCAGTCATCACAATATCTGGGTATTTCTCTTTTTCCAATGCACAATTATCTGTGTAAATGGCCATATTTACTTTTGGAGGAATTACTGGAAGAACCACTGCCTTGTATATTTGCCATGTTGTGGTAGGACCATTTTCCCTGAGTACCCAACATCTTCAGCTGATAGATTCCAAAGAGGTCAAATGGCTCAGTGTGGAAGCCAGATAAGTAGTCATAACTTTTTACTGGGGCCACAGCCCTTAGCCATTCAGTCATTCATCCTTAATTTTTTCCTGCTTAGTATTATTCTTGTCGACCATCCTGATATTTTTCCTTAAGGGACACTCTTTTATTAATTATGCTCATAACTCTGTGGATTAGAATTTCTTGGCTGCCCCTTTGAACTTACAGATTGTTGTAATAACTGTGACCCTCCCCCTGCAACCCTGGCTTCTGGAAGTTAAATGCCTCCATGTGGCCCCTATTGTATCTGGATTATATCATTCATACTCTATCTTTATGCTGAGTTTGGTAACAGTCTCAAATATCAACTTGGGCGCACAATTCTGGGTATTTCTGGAACAGAGGTGTTTCCTGGTACGTAGAGTTCTCAGTGCAAAGACCCGAAGACTTGGTCATCTTATGTACTACCAGCCTTGGACTAAAGGGGAGTCATCACTACACTCCTTGATGTTGCTGACTCTCTAGCAGAACTTTTCCATGGCCTGAGCAAATGAGGAGGCCTCTGGCTTTTCTAAGGGGATCACCATTATCCAGTTTCTCCGATTATGTATAGTGTATAACTTGCAGCATACCTCAACCTCTGAAGTTTTTCATCCCATCATCTAGTGTTTGCCATGGAAATTCTGGTGTTACACTACACTTAGTGAAATTTAGCATCACTTTTTTCATGCATCTAAGAAACTTCCTAATAATGAATTAATACCATTTTCTGGAGTTTGTCTCAAGATGTTACATATAGTCTCTTTGCAGAGTGCCCTCAAGTCCAAAAAACTATTTCATGGTTGGCATCCTCTGCCCTCTGCCTTCCCACTAGAGGAGATAAGCTTCCTTGTACACAAATAGGACTATGGATTTCACACCTGCCTTTCAGTTTCCTGTCAATCACCCTTTGTTCTTCATTGTCTTACAGGAACATACCAGTAGTACCTTCTGGGTTGGCCAAAAAGTTTTGTTTGTTTGTTTGTTTGTTTCATAAGATGGTTCTAGTAGCATCTAGTTGTTTTTCAATTCATTTGAAACAATTTTGTTAGGTTGTATTGAGACCTCTGTTACATCAGCACGCATTAAAAAAAAATCTTATCAAAATCGCTGAATTTTTGTGCAGCCATTTTAATATTGAAGATGCAAGAAAATAAGCAACATTTTCAGCATATTATGTTTTATTATTTCAAGAAAGACAAAACACAACTGAAATGCAAAAAAAAGAAAAGATTTGTGCAGCGTGTAGAGAAGGTGCTGTGACTGATCAAATGTGTCAAAAGTGCTTTGCGAAGTTTCATGCTAGAGATTTCTTGATGAATGTTGCTCCACGGTCGGGTAGACCAGTTGAAGTTGACAGTGATCAAATCTAGACATTAATTGAAAACAATCAATGTTATACCATGTGGGAAATAGCCAACATACTCAAAATATCCAAATCAATAAAGTTATTGGTAAAAATGAAAAATGTGCTTTTATTTTATGGAAAAACCATATGGACTTTTTGACCAAAACAGTAACAATAGCCATCCAGTCCCTTATCCTTATAGCCACTATATCTTCAATACATTTCTAATGTCTAACACAGCATGTGGGCTCATGTACTCTATTCCACAGGAGTAGCTGCACAATTCATCACTGGTGAAGTTTTAACAATTGGACTGCCACATGGTGCTAGTGGCGGCCTATGTTCCATCTATCACCAGTCGTAGGGTCCTTACTGCCAGCTGGGCAGTGAATCATCCAAATCCAAAACCTCATCACTCGCTCTCTTGAACCACTCCCAGTGCCAAATATTGCAAGTCCAGTTATTTGGAAGCAGGTACTGAAATGGAGTTTAAGGTATAAGATGTTTCTTAGGACTCAACAACTGTAGAAGTAAGAGGGAAGAAACATGGAGCAGAGGGAAAGATCAACTGCACTTCAAGTCCTAACAAATCCTCGATCCAACTGATGAGCAGGCCCTCAGACGGTCCTGCATCAAACCAAAATGCTGAACACTTACACCACTTTTCTCAGTCGCTAGATGTGGGCTACCCTAGTGATGGGAGCTCTGTTGCTGAAGCAGTCCCTGAAGGATCTCACTGCCCGAGGATATGTGCCGATGGCTCCCTCAACCATGAAGCAAGTCCTTCCTTGAAGAGAGATATGGAGGTGCATGTCCCTGAGTAGCACAACATCATTTTCTGATGTCTTGCTATCAGAAGCAATGAAAGTACACACGTTAAAAGACGTCTTCTGCCCTATTAATACTTGAACCTAAAATTTAAATATTTATAGCAGTTAAATGCATCTGATCAATTTAATAGTAATTGTAATTACACATAAAATCCACACTCTTATCATAGTAAAATCAATAATACATATAACCTATTGTAAATAAAAGGAATTGAATAAACTCTTGATCCTAAGTGTACTGGGTCATAGTAAAAGTATAGGTAAATTAAGATAGAGTTCAGCTGCCTGGAATAAAAACCTGACAAAAAAGGTAACAGTGATACAAATAGGTAATTAGGTTTGTTTTTCCTTTAGTTACAAGTAATTGGAAGGTAGATATTACAGGGCTGGAAATACTACTGTAAGTCCCAGCCTCCTATTACCTTTCTTCTCTACTATTTTCAGCCTGTCTTTTATCTCCTTGGGTATAAGATGGAAGCTACACTACAGACATGAAATTCTACATCAGATACAAAGAGAAAAAGCTAAATGGTAAAGATGGCTGATGACTCTTCCCCTTTTATCAGGAAAGAAATTGTCTTCCAGGAAACCTTACTGAGAGCAGAGATTTGTGCTTACATATCCATGTTTGGAACCCTGTCACCTGGCCACCGCTACCTGAAAGGATGCCTGTAGGTGTAGTTCTCTACCTGAGCACATTGGTAACCAAAACTATATCAAGATTCTTTCATTAGAAAAGAGCGTGATATAACATGCACTGTTTGCCACAGGGTGTGTTTAAATTTTTAACTTGTTAATTAATGAATCTTAATGCTATTAATAGTGTGGAAATAAACATTACAGAGAAATTTAGTATTTTTAGCATTATATACTATTACACACTGTGTTCAGCTTCTTTTATTCATACATTGAGTTCAGTTTTACCTAATCATTTTGCTCTCCAACTATCTTATAGATAGTTAAAATAAAGACACATATATTAAGTCCTTTCAAATTTAGAGACATTCTTCGAAGGTAAAAAAAAGAAAATCTTTTTGCAGTTATCTGTCTTAAAAATGTTAACCTTTTATTTCAGATCCTGTTGAAATATGCTTGAAAACTTTTCCTTATTCTCATCATATAGCAATAATAGATAAATTATTTTTTAAAAAGAAAATAAAATATCAGTATCAGTAAGACCACACTCCAAAACAAGTTGAACATCCTAGTGAGTCAGAAATATTATAGAAACTCAACAAAGTAAGACTAATACCTGAGGCCAGCTGGGTAGCAAGACCCAAGGCAGAAAGAGTAGCCATGAGTTTATTTTCTGTGGCAAATTAGGAATTAAAATGCCCCTTTTGAGATTATGGTGACCAAAGTCACTTGCACTCTTTAAAACTGGGAGCTAGAGCAGGGATATTCTCTCCATGTAAGATGGATGAAAATAGCTGAGAGAATCATTGCTTGGGACTGCAGTTCCTATCAAGTTTTCTGCCTGTGGTGTCAAGAGGACATAGGCAGAGTCTCAAACCCAGTAGTTTAGCCAAGTTACTTGTAAACTTATTTATCATTTATAATATCTCTAATATGCCTATGGGGTTGGGGCCCTGAGCATCTCTGTTTCACACCCGGGATCCCCTAGCTAAGATGGAGGTAACAGGAGAACCACTGGACAGGTGAGTAGAGTTTCTCTACAACCTGAGCCATTCTCAAAGAGTCATTTTAATTTGCTTGGAAAGTTCTCCTGTCTCCCTTTGTTCCTCTTCAGTTGCTTGAATTCATGTTTTGAAGAACACTGGTCTCAGGACCTCGAATTACCTAATCGAAGCTATATTAATGTTAGAAAGACATGGTTTATTTTTTAAATCTTTAATTTTAACATGTCATTTCTATCACCATTTTAAAAAATATATGCTCTGCCTGCCCCCATGACAAGATACACTAAGAAAATCAGTTATACAGCATCAGACTATTTCTTATATTTGATATATAGTTTATCAAATTAATATCACCTAACAAGTATGTAAAAAATAGATGGTTTTCTTATCTACCAGTGAGATGCAAAGCAGATTCAATAATGTGAGAAAATAAAGCATTAAGCTAGGCAGGATTCCAACGTCATCTGAGCTAGCAGAGACAATAAATGTGCTGTTGAAGTCAGGATAGCTGATTAAGATGAGACAGCAACTAATCTTTGACATGAATGGAATTCTGTAAATGTTATCTCCTTCAGGATCTAGCCTAAAAGTCCTGGAATCATCTTTCTCTGACTTTCCTAAGAAGTGCTACATAAACTGAAAAAAATATAATCGCTTTCTGTGAAAGAAAACTACTTAATTTTCTAATAAAGATACCACCATTTTTCAAATAAAGCTTACTTATTCATCCCTACATTTTGGGGGTACTTTCGATTAAATAAATTTGAGTTAACAATGATACTTCCTCTGATTTGTTCTCTTTTGAAACAAATAATGCTTAATGCTTAAAGTATAAGGAATTATTTTTAGAAAGGCAAACAAATGTTCCAAAGATTTTGGGACAAGATAGTAAACAAATCTTATTTCTACTCCGGCTGCCAAAATGAATTCCAGTTAAATGCAGAGATTGTTTGCTTTTTCTTTATAACACTCACAGTCATAACAGAATGAAAAATAGGACTATAGTATACTTATATTATTTTGTATGCATAAACAGAGGTTTAATTTTTTTCTAAGAGAATTGAAAACTGATGAGAAGCCTGGGCACACACAGACACATAGAGACACACAATGAAGATGAAGCATTTTTGGTGGACCCAACACCCCACTCCTGCTCTTCAAGGGATGAGGTAGCTCCTACAAAGCACTTCAACAGACATCATGTTTAGATTTGATCTTAGATTAAATAGATTCCCCTGTCACTTATCTGACAGAATTGCTGTGTCATCCATTGACAGGTCGGTACAGAAAACTTGGGTCGCAATGAATGCTATAATAAACTTCTCATTTTTTTTCTTAGCAAGTATAGCAATGAACACATTTTTAGAGTCTGTAAGTTTACTTCTAGCACTCTCTCCTTATCAATCTTCCTCCCTTTTGGTCAGACTAATTCCCCTTTGCCTAATCGATCCCAAACTATTCTATCAGTCTCCTCAGCTCATGAGAATCATATCATAATGTATTTCTTTATAGAAGAGTTCATAAACTATTAGCTCCAAGCCTTGTGCACCCCTTAGATGTTTCTGCCTGGTGCTTGTACTGTAGAAACATAACAGAAAAGAAAAAGCAACAACTAATACCTAAATCTAGATTTATAGTTTCCCTTAGAAGCAATTAGAGACTTTGGGATTGTTAATTCTCCCTTTCCGCATGACGATAATTGTTGAGGGCTGATTAGGAGCTGCCACTCAAGAGAGGTGAGGTGGTTCCCAATTCACAGAGGCTCCTTTAGCTTCTTTTGTATGATACTTGGATTTAGGCTGTTTCCCTTATGTACATGAACAGCATGGTTCCAGTGGGCTTTTGAGTTTGTGACCCCTATTATATAACTTTCTCTCTCAACTGTCAACGAAGTCCAATTAACATGTTTATTGATAGGACAATATTTCCCACTGGTACATATTAATATGAAATACTTGAAACTCTTCAACATTTAAACCTTACAAAATCTTTTTTAAAAAGTAGATAAATGAAATATCTTTATAGAAGATGTTATCTCCAGGCAGAGCCGTTCCTGAAAACTTTTTAATCGTGGGATGCCAATATTAGTTTTATTATGTGTCCATATGGTCTTCTTACCCCAACTTTTTGAACCTTTATACTTGTAAAGAATGTAAGAAACATAAGAAATTAGATACTAAGACATCATTTCCCCACCTCACTACCTCCACTCTCATGGTGATTTCTATTTCTTACTGTCCCTTAGTTTAAAAACTAAGATTAATTATTTCCTTCTTATTGATATGTTCTGGTTCCATTCTTATTTAGACAGAGCTCTCTGTATTTACACATTATTTTAAGCATATCTCATTTATAATCATTATCACATTGAGTTATAATATTTTGGTTTTCATATACAGTGGGGAGGGATTGTACTATGTGATATGTATATAACAGTAAGAGGTGTTTATTTGTTTATTTCCTTAAATTTGGTCTTTAAGCCAGATCATGTGTTCTAAGGCTTCAACTTCCTGTCCAGGGAGAAATACAACTCACCTGTTATGAAGGAACTTCTTCCCTGTGAAAGCTAGGGAGGATTTCTATCAGATCAAACACTCTTAAGTACAAGCTCTCTTAAGCACAACTCTCGCTTCAGTCAGCAGTGATCACTGATGATATTCTCATTAACAGATGCTCTGCAGCTCTCTACCTATCTTGGACAGGATGTCTTAGCTGAGGCTGGACACCTGAGCCTAAAATCCAGCCTCTGAGCAATTCATTCAGCCTTAATTACATGATAGCTTATACAGGCCTCTTCCCAACAATTACTGAAACCACATAGTCACCTTCCCTTTCTACCTCAAAAAATATATATATTCAACATTTTTTTCTTCAAATTGACAACTACATTCTTTCCTAAATGCAGGCATTTTTTTTTCTTTCTAGGACCTTTGGATTCCAGTTACTCTAGGACTCTGGATGTTAGATATCTGCCAATTTTTACCCTGTTCCTCAAACACTATTTGTTAACAACCTCCTGGAAGGAAAAAAACAAAAATAAAAAAAAAACAAGGCTTTTAACAACTTTATTAGGATGGAAGTGCTACCTGCTGAATTTTAAGATGCTCCCACAATTTCATCCCTGTTCCTTGGTGTGGACACTTGTATAATTCTCTCTTCTTGAGTGTCAGTCGGTTTGACCTAATCAGATGAGAGCAACTGAAAACAAGTCTAGAGGTCACAGTCCTGGGCGGTCATAGAAATTTAAAGTTGCCTCAAATGCTCTTCTGCTAACCTTAAATGATCAAATTTCCATATTGTGGAGAGGGCTATGTGGCAAGTAAATGCAGACAGTTCATGGGATCCAAGGATGACTCTCATCTATTGTTAGCAAGAAAATAGGGGCTTCCTATCTATAGTTTTAAGGAAATAAATTCTGAAAAAGCCACTGAGCTTGGAAAAGGATCCTGAGATACAGATGAAGACATGGATTGGTTGAAACTGTTTTTAGCCTTATGAAATTCTGATCAGAAAACCTAGTTACATTGCATCCAGACTTTTGGCCTACAGAAATTGTGAGATAATAATTTAGTATTTTTTTAAAGCTACTGAAATGGCAAATTGATAGGCATCATAGAAAACTAACATAGAGATTTCTTGTAAGAGCCAAGGAAAAATATTAACATCTCAAGGAATTATAGCATTCATGAATCTTTCTTACTTATTTTAATTTTATTGACGGCAGAGATTTTGTCTTGTTTATTCTTGTATGCTGAGTTTAGCCTAATACCTGGATCATAACAAGATGCTCATTTTTTGGATAAATTAATGGATAATATAAGCAAACAAACATTAGTATTTTAATAGCTTAATTATTAAAGAGAGAAAGACATATTTGGGGATGACTTGAGGAAATATCAGGATTGTGTCTAGAACTTTACCAGAGTGTATTTTGTAGCAAAATTACAAGTTTAAGCAAAGTAGGACGTATAAAAGGGCAAGCATGGTAAATTAACATACATGTAATATGGCTTTATCATCACAAAATGAGATATGGACAGTCAACTAATTGCCTTTTTTGTTTTGGAAAAAATACCTGAGTTTGTGAGAACACATCTGTTTCTTAGAATCATTTATATATAACACAAAATGGTCATTTTAACCTTTAACAGTATGAAGGAATACACACAAATGCACACACATACATAACTGAATTAACTGAAAACTAGTGTTCCTGAAAATCCTACATTTGAAGTGAGGAATGTGTGAACACAGAAGGCACGGGAGGCATTACAATGTAATATTACACAGCAACAAAATCTAATGCAATTTGAGACTTCATACAGAGAGCAATCATATCAGGGAGCAGGAAGGTAATAGTTCCTCTTTACTAAGTTCTGGTAAGAGCATTGGGAACACATTGCACGTTCAATCCTGCGGCTCTCCGGGTCAAAAAATAAATAAATTCATCAGCTAGAAATAAGTTAGAGAAGACAAACCAAAGGTGGGGGTGTTATAAAAATCGAGGCATTTTGCGAAAATAACTTATCTAATTGACTCAAATCATCTAGAGAAGGTGAAATTTTCTTCTGTTACATAGAGAGTATAGTCACAGAGGACACTGAAGAAATTACGAGGGCAGTGCTTCCCAAAGGTTACCATGAGAACAATTTCCTTTGGAGCTGAGTGGGTTCGGAAAAGTAATTCAACCTTAAAATTTTTCTCCCCAATGATATTTCTTACCAATTCCCACAATTCAACATATTATTTAAAATTTTTGTCTTGTCCAGAGCTTTATCCTTCTTTTGGTCAAAGACTATAAGCTACTTTATGCAGAAATTTACCCAAGTTTTGTTATTATTATTATTGTTGTTGTTGTTGTTGTTATTATTAACAAAAATTGAAAGACTGATAATCTTCCATTTCAGGAAAATTAAAGATGCATAGATTTTTAATTAGCAGATGATGAATTTGTTATTCTGGTTTATGCAGGTAAAATATGAAAACATTGATGCATATACAGTTACTGTAGGAAAATTTAGTATATATAAATACATTTTAAAATGGCAGGAAACAGTTCCTTCATACTTACAAATTTCATAATCCCAAAATGAATGAACTAAGCCATTGTTAGATTTGGATATTCTTTGGACTTATTTTCACAGGTCTCTGACAGAAGTGATTTTTCTGTGGGCTGTGGGTAGATTTCTTTTTGTTTTACTTTTTATTTACATTTAATATATTTTATTGATTATGCTATTATAGTGTCCCAATTTTTCCCCTTTACCCTCCTCCACCCAGTACCCCCATTCCCTCCAGCAATCCCCCCTCCTTAGTAATCATGTCAATGGGTCACTCATATAAGTTTTTTGGCTACTCCATTACCTATACTGTTCTTAACATCCCAGTCTATTCTGTACCTACCAATTTGTATTTCTTAATCCCCTTACCTTTTCCCCCATTCTCTACCTTCCCTCTCCCAACTGATAACCCTCCAAATGATTTCCATATCTATGACTCTGTTCCTGTTCTGCCTATTTGCTCAGTTTGTTATTTGGATTCAATTATTGACAGTTGTGAGTTTATTGCCATCTTAATATTCATTTTGAATCTTCTTATATAGTACCCTTTAGCATTTCATATAATAATGGCTTGGTGATGATGAACTCCTTTAGGTTTACCTTGTCAGAAAGCACATTATCTCCCTTTTAATTCTAATGATAGCTTTGCTGGAAAGAGTACTGTAGGTTGTAGGTCCTTGCTTTTCATCGCCTTGAATACTTCTCACCAGTCCCTTCTAGCCTGCAAAGTTTATTTGGAGAAATCAGCTGACAGTTTTTCTCTTGCTGAATTTTAAGATTCTCTCTTTATCTTTAACTTTTGGTATTTTAATTATGTTATGTCTTGGTGTGGTTCTTTTTGAGTCTATCTTGTTTGGTACTCTGTGCTTCCTCTATATTCAAATTATAGGGGTGCCAGGGGGAGAAGAGGTAACTATCTGTTTTTCTCTTGCTGAATTTTAAGATTCTCTCTTTATCTTTAACTTTTGGTATTTTAATTATGTTATGTCTTGGTGTGGTTCTTTTTGAGTCTATCTTGTTTGGTACTCTGTGCTTCCTCTATATTCAAATTATAGGGGTGCCAGGGGGAGAAGAGGAAGAGCAAGAAATTGTTTTACTTTTTAAAATTTTAACTGTTATTAGAATATCCAACACATTAAATAGGCCTTTTCAGAGTATTTTGTAAACTGTTTTAAATACTTTTAAGAAATATAGATTATTTCCTTCACACTGACGGCATTTAACACTTGGTGCACTTGTTTTATTTTTTTGCACCCTTAATGACATCTGGATTATGTGCTTCCGAAAGAAGTCAGCCTGCTCAACAAGGACTCACTAGGAGGGTCTCTCTGATTTCCGTGAAACGAATGTCTTACATTCCAGTCCACTGATAGAGCAGTGTGTGCCATGTCTCTGCACCCCGCACGGCTCCTTCCTTCTCCCCACCTCCTTTTACAGCTTACTTTTTGAAAGAGGAAATCATTTATACATACTACTTCCTTCCTTTGGGCCTTTAGAGCTAGTTGTTAACATTTTGTCTATAGTGCCTGATGTGGGAGAAGTGTATAAAATCCAATTGCAGTCTTTCAAGGGTAGAAGAATTTGGCTGCCACAAGAGGGCTAAATGGTAACCCTCACGTCCTGTTACTGAGCAATTGTGTTTCTGCACAATAAGCAAGCAGCCTTTTAATCCTCATTTTTTGTTAATAGCTTAATTTCTTTTAAGTCAGTTCATTTTTATTAAAAGGAGTTCAGCAGTATACCTTAAGACCATTATACAATACATGTTTACATTATTATACCAGTTGTACAAATTGGTACATACAGATGGTTACAGTTGAGATGAGCGAAGGCAGTTAGTACCTAATAAATCCCATCTTAGTAAATCTTTCTAATCGATTTCACAGAGATGTTTCACAACCAACTGAAAGCGTACATAGAAATGCTTTACTTTTTCTCATAAATTCTACCACCTGCGCAATGTCAAACCCCCTTTGCTGGTGAGAAAAAACTTACCTTAATAAAATTTCAGTTAAAGGTAAGTTGAATCCGGAATTTAGTACTGTCAATTCAATTTCAATCTGATATTCATCTTTTTAATAATCTCTCTTTCCCGGTGGCATAGGTGAAACTCATGGTTCTTGGCTGAGAAGGAGGAGGGGAAAGTAAACAAGAGTTCTTATGTCACCATCCTTGGTGAGTAGGTTATCTTTCATGTTAGTAATAAATTCCGTTTATTTTGTAATTACAAAGCTGTTAAGACAGGGTTGTTGAGTCCTCCTGTTGGTCCCAATGGTGACATAATTCACATCTCGGGCCTGTGGCTGTGTGTGATGTGTGTTGAGGTCCTAGCAGACCTGCCTAGCAACCATCTAGGAGCGAGTGTATCAGTGGACTGCTTACGACATGGTTACGTCACACTGCCTTCGGCAGTGAGTCCAATTCCCACCAATTCCATAGTTTCCAATCTCAACTGCTTGTCAAATCTCTAACTCAGAGCATAGAAAGCACAGTTAAAATCGACTTTCCTGATTTCTTCAAGACAGGAGAATCAGAATAGTTATTTGTCCTCCTTCTGTCACATTATAGCACACAGTCTTTTGTCTGCAGTGTTCTTTTCCTACATCAGGAGAGATCCCATGCTATGGATAAACATCCAAATACAGAGAGATATTGTTATGGACTTTTGAAAATTAATCCCAAATTTTAGAAAGTTTTTCTTACAGTTCTTCTTCCTTGGATTTAGAAGGGAATACCAGTTGAGAACCAGTTTCCTCCAATTTCCTTAAGAAAGGGAGAAAATAGGTTAGCCTTCTTTCACAGAGATTATACTTTCCCCAGAGTCAACCCTCCACCTCATGAAAGTTATGAATCTTTAATAACAGTGTGATCCTAACAAGAGATTTGCTAAACATGTCCAAACCAAGCAACCCCCTCAACTGGAAGTTTAGATACATAGCAAGAAGTCTCAATCATTCATGAGGTGGTGCACATTCACAAGTATTTAGTCCAAATCACTTATAATTATTTTGTCATTTAAAAAGTTATATGATTCTATGTATTCCTAGATGATACTAAAATTACGGATTTCTAAAATCAATTTTAGTCAAAATATAATTATCATAAAAACATTGATTAGAGAAAAATATTCAGCTATAGAAGAAAACACCAATCTAAAGCTCAGTTTCTAACTTCTTAGTAATATCTCTGTTGATATTTTTACTCATTTAATAAACAAGTCTCTACAAAACAGTTTAATTTTTTTAACTTAGATTAGATCAAAACTTCCAATAGTTTCCATCAGTCTATGATAAAATTCAGACACATTAACAAGTATGTTGATACGTTGCAGTGTAATCTTAGCTGGGTTAAGTTTTTGACCTTATACCTTTCTGTTGCTTCCCTATTACATTTTCTCCTTTAGCCACACAGGTTTCTTTCCTGTCCATGGAAAACATCAAAAGCTAATTCATGCTTTTACATTTTTACCCTTCCTGTTTCTTCTTCCTAGATGGTTCTTCCCTTAAAATCTTTCATGGTATACTCTCTCTTTCTTCACATGGTGCTGTGAAATACATTGTGCTCCCTACCACAATTCATATGTTGAAAGCTTAATCCCCAATGTGACTATGTTTGGGTACACGGTCCCTAAAATGTAAGTGAGATTAAATAAGGTCATAAAGGTAAGGCTCTAATCCTATATGACTAGTGGTCTAATATGAAGGGAAAAGAGAGATCTTTCTCTCTCTCCACGAGTTCCCACCAGGGAAAAGATAGTTGAGCACAGAGCAAGTGATGTTCACCTATAAGCTGAGAGAAGAGAGCTTAGAGTGAAACTTACTTCACTGGCATCTTCATCTTGGACTTCCCAGCCTACAAAATTGTGATATATTATTTTTTGTTTTTTAAGCTACCTAGACTAGTATTTGGTTATGGCATCCCAAATAGCCTAAGAAAAGTAGTGACTCAGATGCCAACTCTTTAGAGAAAATTTTCTTGGGTACTTATAGCCTCCAAGATGACCATCAAATATGCTTCATGGTTTGATTTTCTTATCCTCAGCTTTTACTATCATTCTCTTTTCTCTATTATATCATTATGTTGAATAGCTCCAATGCTTAATACCATTTTTTTCTTTTCCTTTATACTATGATTTGAATTTTTATGACCAATTTGACTTTGTATTGCCCATGGTAATTGCCTCTGGTCCAGCATAGCTCTTGGGGATGCTTCGTATTAAGGGGCCTTCATGCAAAATACACTTAATAGGTGCTCCTGAGGGAGGCATCATGAGAAGGATTCAGAAAACATAGAAGGCAATTATATAGGTTTTCTCATGAGTTGGGAATAAATATTTTGTCTCATAGATGCCACTAAAAAACAAAACAAAACATAACAGTACCCTTTCCACCATCAATAAAAAGTGGTTGTTTATCACAAATCATTTTTAAACAGTTGAAAATCTCCCAAAATATTACTTAGACTTAGAATTAAACAACTATGACAAATAAAACATTTCTGTAATTATTTTGGTCTCCCCCACCCACTGGGACACACCATAAAAAGTGATTGGTATATAATGTGAACCAAAATTCAAATAATATCTAAGTTAAAAAGGCAATATACAATTCATATACATATTATTTAACCTATACTTCTCCAATTTTCAACCATATGTTTGTTGTCAAAAATAATAAAATGATGATAATAAACCCAAAAATATATTTTTGCACTTCATTGTTAATTTGTGAATCTCCTTTTCTATCACTTTTCACCCACCCACTCCTTTTCTAAGCTTGTTAATTTATTTCTATCAATGTGTGATGTTATGGTACTCTTGAAATTAATTACATGCTTTCAATTATTGGGCATAGAATTAAACAAATAAATGTTGTTTCTTGAGACGATGTTGAAACACTTTTGTACCACATGATAAATTAGTGTGATGCAATGGTAACTTTCAGGAACACTAATGAACATTGTATTTCAAAGCTCATGGAACAGTGAGGCCCTCAGACCAAATTTAGCTCTTGAATCTCATGGTTAATTGAATCAGTTTAAAATATACATCAAGTAACAAGAAGAGAGAGATTGGGTCAGTTAACATGTTTAGAATAGAATGCAAGCTAAGTAGGACAACAACTTGGAGGCAAACACACATTTTAATAAATAATCTTATGCAATTTGCTTAAGCATGTAATCATGTAAAATTGTCTCTTTGCCAAAAACTACCTAATTTGTTGTTACCTCCTTTGTCTATTTAATAAAATCATAAACCATTATATTTAGATTTACCTAATGTATACCATTCTGTTTACATTTGCATAATAATTTTAATAAATGCATAACATGTTATGCACATGTAACATTATGTAATTATGCTACATGTGCACAACATGTTACATAAGTATAATCCCATATTATTAAATAATTAGAAATCAATGGCTTTTTATTATCTTAAACGATATAATACAGGAATTATATAATTATTGGGTTATTTCCTCTGAGTCAATTTATTGATGTATAATGTCTAGATTTTTTTTAAAAACATGTATTTTTAGACTTTTGCAAAAATAACATTTGAAATTATGTGCTTTACTGGTTTACAATGACCATTGTTATCACCACCACAGCTGCTGGGAATGTCTTATCATAGAGTGAATGTTCTCAGGAACTACTCTTACTAAGTTCTCCCATAAGCCCAAAGTGGTATGAACTTTTGATTTATTTTGTATTCTTTCCCAAACAATATTTTAAATTTGTAATTAATTACCCTACAACAATGATTACTTTTGGACTATTGATATAAAGTTGTGTACTCTGAGGACATTCTTTCCTGAGTAAAATGGACTGGGCTCCAGAGCTCTCGTTTTGTGTTTTTGTTTTTTTTTCACATAAAATATAACTTAAAAATATTTTGCTCTTTTTTCTCTTCCTGAACAATTCAATCCTAAAAGCATTAGAAGCAAAGCAAGATAAATGTCCAGGGTCCAAGAACCCGGAGGTCAGAAGCCACATTGAACTGCAGTAGGTTGTATGAGCTTGAAGATTGTGGGCTGGGTATCCACACACTGGAGTGGGCCACCTGTGTGGGGACAGTAGGGGTGAAGAAGATTGTCTGGTCTGAAATGTTACACCCGGACACAATGAGAAATGTTGGTATGTGCCGAAATGGACAGCTTTGGACAGTTTTGGGATACTGGATTCTAAGAAATTTACACAGGGTTCTCTGTATGGGGTGAATGACCTAGTATAAGGCGTTATAACCTTATCTGAGAATGCAGGTCCACCATGGTTTTGTCAGATCTCAAATCTTTGATCCTGATACTGAGAGTGGGTTTGTAGGGGGTAGTCAGGCAAGTATGGTGACTCAGAGCTCAAATGGAATGAGAAAATTGTGCATCCCTTGGTGAAGCTGATATAGAACGTCAGAGACTGAAGAGGGTGAGGAGGATATTTCTACAGGGAGAACTCAGCATGGGTGTCAGAGCCTACGGAAGATGAGGAGAGTAACTACACAGGGAAGGAGGTGACAATGAAAATGGGACATCCGTTACATACAAGGGAATTTATTAAGTAATTAAATATAATAAGCATCATAAAAACCAGATGTCCTATTGTTGAAGAAAGAACTTGTAGCTATAAAAAGACAGAAAATAGGAAGATATTGCAGTACTATTTACACATTTGTAGGATACTTTTTTTGGATATATATATTTCTATATATTTTTGGAATATATATGTATATACATGTACATAGGTGTGTATTTCTGTATACATTTGAATATATAAAAACTTATAGAATTTTTATTAGAGAGCTTGAGAATAATCATACCTCAATAACAATGAACACAATTATGTCATTGGAAAGAAAATCGGGGTTTTTTATAGAAATGCCTGATTTTAAGACTGGGCCAGGGAGATCACGAGATAAGAAGATAAGCTTGAAACATTTTGTTATACCCCCAAACAAGAATGTGTTTAAAGAATAGGTGAAACATATCCACATAACACAAAATTCAGTTTTATTGGCTTTTTTTCTGGTCAAATTAAGATAACTTGAGTATAAAAATAATTATAATAACAGATTGTTTTGCATTAAAAAAACTAAGAAATGAGAGTTCATACAGATGTAAATAAAAGCATAAATAGTTGAGAGTTTTATTAAGGATGGGATGTTTGTATAGATTTAAAACATTGTCCCATAAAAGATGTATTAATTACAAAATAGTAAAAGAGTTAAGTTTATAGTGGAGAAGAAGCCTAGCAGGTAACAACTTTCATAATCTAGGTGAACATCATCAATAATGAGACAAACTGATGACACATATCACTTGATAGAAACAGTGAAAAAAGAAATACCATTGCTCCTGTGACATTTCTGCCAAACATGCATAACCTAAATTTTAAGACTAAATATAGGACAAACCCAAAGAGAAGAGAACACTATGAAATAAGTGGTCTATAACCTTCAAAAATTTCAAGGTCATGAAAATCAAGGAAAGACTGAAGAAATTTTTCATATTGAAGGAAGCTAAGATGACATATAACTGCAGGGGATGATGCTGAATAGAAGCTTTTTGTTATATAAATCACATTATTTAGATTTTTGGCTAGAACCTTGAGAAGAGCCAGTAGAAAATTTAGTCACTTAGTTCAACAACCTATGAGCAACTAAATCCTGTCAACAATCATGCGAGTGAGGTTGCAAGCAGGTCTTTCATCTGTAGTCTTCAGGTGAGACCACAGCACAAGTGGATACCTTGTTGCAACATTATGACCCAACTGGAAGACACAGATAAGCCACATCCAGATTCCTGACACACAGAAATTGAAAATAAAAAATAAAAAAAGAACTTCAGAGTTTTAAGTCATTATATTTTAGGATTTTTTAATGCAGCAATAGATAACTGTTATGAATAATTATTACTAATATATGATTACTTATTCTTGATTTTGATCATCATGCTATGGTTATGTAAGAAAACGTTCCTGTTTTTAAAAATGCACACACTAATGTTTTGGAGTATAACAAGGTCTCCGGTTGGCAATTTACTCTTCAGTGACTAAAAAAGAAACATTTTTGTAACACTTCCAATGTTTATTATTTAACAAAAATAGTTTAAAATTAAAAAGAAACTAATAAAGCATAGATTTTACTTAATATTTGATTTATTGCTGCTTGAAAATACTATTATTTGCTTTTGGTTGTCTATCAAGAAAATAATATTTGCCTCTCTGGTAGCTTCACTGTTTTCCATGGGTTTAAGATAGGGGAGATCAAATATCAAAGTAGATGAAGAAAAATATGTCAGTTCAATAGCTAGCCCCAGTATCTATTTTCTCTTCATTTCTGGGTGAACATTTGATGATGTGGAAAATATCTAGCAGAAAAATGTGCCAATTATGTCTTCTAAAGAAATGTATTTCTTCATTACTTTATCCATTAGATAATCAAGAGTTAGCTGAGGAGAAATGAAGGTGTATAGGAGATGGGAAGAGAGCGTCATGACCTGCAGTGTGAGCTTATTTCTTTACTACTTGCACAGTAGCCGTTGTTATTGAGAGCAGATATTTCAAATTAATGATATTTGTCATCAGGTGTTAATCTTCACATTAAATATTTAGAAATTTTGTTGGCTATAATTAAATTTTAATCTATGCATTTAGTTCCTCCATATTTATATATTTGCTTCAGCAAACACTTCTCTTTAAAGATGTCCATTAGATTATCTATTTAAATACACCTTTTTAATCATAAAACAGAAAAGGAAGTAGATTTGTTAATATAAAGTAAATCCACATCTATGGAATTTTTATTCCTGAGTTCATAGTGACTATTTTGAAGGTATTTTTAATAACCAAAAATTTTATATCAAGGTTTACTTTCTTCACTCAATTATTTTAAAATAATTTTACTAGGTGGTTGATAACTTATTACCACCTGCTGAGATAAATATTTCTACTTCAAATCCATGAGTGATCAAAGAGACTTTGTGGTTGACAGAAACCTTATAGTATCTATAAATTACAGGAACATTCAGATAATATAATTCAGGCATGGACAACATATAGTTCTTGTGATTTCCAAAGGAACACAGTCAATTCTGGGGACAATATACCTTTAAACTATATATTCTTGATTTTTTTTTTCTTTACCTTTCTCTCTACTTTCTTTTTTGTTCTATCCCCCACTTTTCTCATGCAACACACTCACTTATCTTTTATTCTGTTTTTGTCTTCTGAGTTTTCCTATTCTTACTTTTACTTCCCATCAATCAACTTTTTCTACAAAGATAGATTCAGGTCAGATGTTTATGTCATTTTCCAGCTTATTTTTCTTAATGATATTGGAAAATTTGTATGGAACCATATGATTTAAATATCATTAAGGAACCTGATAAAGTTAGCACCAATTCTAAAGCCTACTGCAATGCAAGAATTTTGTACATATTTCTGTGCTGATAACACTGCCTGAATTTTTCAATTCAGTGATATCAGAGATATGATAAAGACCTCTTCTTCTAATATCTTGGCTACATGACATAGCAGTAAGAGAGAAGTCATATTGAACAATGAAAATGTCCATCAGCCCTCATCTTCAGTGAAATAGAAAATCCAGTCATGTTGCTCTTCTCTAGAAGCACACAGTGATTACAGTTATAAAACTTTTTATTAGAACCTCAGTCTTGAGAAATTCTTCTTGGAACTTTAGAAGTCTGTGTGGCTTTTAGTAATCTTCTTAATTGTATGAAATTTGACAGAATGTTTAATTACAAGAAGGAGATCATTCTATTAATCAAATTTCAAATTGCTATCATTACAAGTAAATGATTGTAGGCAAGTTGAAGATTTAATTACTTCTTTCAGGCACAACATTCTGTTTGCTTTCTCTTTTCAAATCATCCCCAAATGAAGATAGTGCAATAACATCTTGAAGGAAGTACTGATAAATCTCGGTTAATTTGTTTCCATCCCTTTTATAATCCTACTCCTATTAAAAAAGAATGGCTTGTTGATAAGAAATAAGTCCAGAATTATGACATTCAGTCTCCCCAAACAATTGAATTTCAGCTTTGATCCAGTGAAAGATTATTGCTTCAGATGATATTTATTTTATTGGCTCTCATGTAGTTTAAACTCCAGTGTTGAATTAAAATGTTAAAAGAATAAAATGGTCAGAAAACTCCAAGAAATCGTATTAATTTTATAATGATGTTAAAGCCTTACCAAAGACTTTTGTTCCCTAAAGCTACTCCTTTGAGCAAATCAGAAGAAATTTCTTTTTAGCTGCTGAAAAGAAGAAAGGTTTTTTTCCAGTTTGTTGTGTGTGAAAAGACAAATACGGAGACTAGGGATATCTTATGGAAGTTTGTCTATGTCAGTTTGGATTTCCGGGACACACACATATATATAAACACATATATGTATATACACATATATGTACACAACAGTACAAATATGAGTAAACAGAATGTATTAATTAACCAGTTGAGGGAAATTATGTTTTATACCTGTGATGAACATCTACCTAACCTTAGTTATCATTAGAAGGTACTGAAATTCCACAAAATTGTTGTTTCTGAAAAATTTCATATGATATTTTATGATTAAATATAGAGGTCAACAATAAGTAAATTCTAATTGGTAAAGGAATGGCAGAAGCAGTAAGAAATATTGTCTTGAATATCTGTAAATAATGTATAATGAACATTTCCTTATTTTACTTATTTCATGCTTTTATGCCTTACACTCAGCCTCACCTCTTCGGTCAAAGGGATTTAAAGTCATGAAACCCATGAACTTATATCTATCAGGTTTGTTGCTTTTTTTTAGTAAATATATTCTATTCATAATTAATGCCTTGTGAAAATTAGATATTAACATAATTTATATGTAGCTCATTCTGGTTTTTATTTATGGGTCTTATATTTATTTTTTTCTCTCAATGGCTCAAGGTTTTATGTTGCTCTAAGTCTTCTCTATTCATTCATTAAGTTCACAAATATTTATTAAGTTTCATTTTGAGTTAGAAACTCAGTTAAATACTAAGTGCACTTTGGATAAAGAACATTTTTAAAAAGCAAAAATTCTTGCCTTTTCAGGAGGTGGGGAACTGGACTCCATATTTAATCAATTCCTATGTATACTATTTATGTCTGTTAGGATAAAGGAGTTAGATTGTTGCAAATTTCTAATAAATAATTTATTATAATGACATTAATATAATATTTGTATATATTTTAATGGAAGTTTGCTAGTATCTAGTATTTAATTTTCAAAAGGCTATATGTTATATATTTATATGTGCATAGATAAAATGAATAAAGAGACGATATATCATCTTAAGTATACTGATTTAGGGGGTCTAGAATAAAATATAAATTTGCTTCAACGAATTTTCTCAAAAAATTTTAAACAGAGGCCTAAAACATAAATATTTTTATTCAAGAAACATACAAACATTTTCTTCCCTCCAGAAACTGGGTACAGGTCAACATTTACTTTAGAAGCTTTTTCTGAGATTCTCTAACTGCAGGAGGCTTTTGGAGTTCCATTTGCAATTTTCCATCCTATATAGTCTCCTCTGTGCTTCTATCTCTACATCTTTCTTACACTTAGACTTGACGAAGACATACTGTAGATATATTTTACCCTCAGTCTGCTACTTTATTCCTTGGCAGAAAATAAGGTGATATATCTTTAAATGCAACCAAAGTCATTATACATAATATACATTATTTATTTAAATTACTTTTTAAGATATTTTGTTTATAATATAATTTTCTTTTGACTAAAACACTTTATAGTCTTCTCATGTAGCTTCTCAATAATCCAGTGTCAATAATTAATGTTTTGAATTTTTAAATAAGGCATGGATTATTTTTCCAAAGATTACTCAATTCCTGATCACAGAAAATGGTAATCTCTAACAAAGCATCAATTTAAAAAATATTAAATTTAATTAAGAATATAAAGAAAAATGAATAATATAAATAGATATAGATAAACTATATAAACTATAAAATAACTAAATAAAGGACAATAAACTCTTGGAAAATAACCCTTCCATTATCCAAGTGCCTTAGTCATCAGTTTTGCAATTTCACAGAAGCATCATATGGAAGAGAGATGAACAATCTCTGCTGATCCAAACCTTACTTCAGTGATAGTCCGAGTGAGATTAGACACTGCTTAGAAACAAAAATAAAGTTTCAAGTCTGGCAGAACTTCCAGATCATGGCTTGCTGTGTCATGGGATCCTCTAATGCTCAGAGTGTAGAGAATACATATTTAGGATTTAATTTAGGAAAGAGAAGTTAGAACTCATTCTAAAATAGGTTATGAGTAATAGTGTTTGATTGTTCGTTTGTTTGTTTGAGATCAGGAAAGTCAACATGTAAAGCAAACAATGAAAAATAGTTCTTGAATCTTTCCAAATACTTATAAAATCATATTAACAATTTTTAATTAATAAGTATGCAGAATGTAATTTTAAAATGATGTAGTTAAATTATAGAAAGGCCATTACTGTAGGAAATCTTTGGAATTATTTCCATATTATTTTTGGGAATTATAGGAATAATAATGAAAATGCTTGTTTTAAACTTAAGATGTTATAGAACTATTTTACTCATCCCACCATTCTTTTGTCAACCACCTAGGATAGTAATCACAGATAGGCATGAAATAAAGAAAAAAAAAAAGAAGAAAGAAAAGTAGCAAAGGAGGTGCTAACAGCAATTGTAGGCAGGGAGGGTTACAAATAAAATCTAAGAATGACTTCTGGCAGTGACTTCTGGCAGTAACAGTTACCTGGGAATTGATGGTAGAAATGTAAAATAATAACATTAGATAATCTACATAATAATAATTATCATGTATAAAGAAACCATATTCAACACTCTAGATATCTTACATTATAAAGTTTTTATTGTGTTAATTATCCAACATATATTGAATGCTTACTATTGCCATACTCTAGTTACTTCAAATAAGACCATGAACAAAAATATCAAAATACATTTTGTTATGGACCTGATGTTCTAGAGGGTGGACTGACAATGAACAAGCTTGTTAAGTAAAATATATAGTAATTGATGTAGTATATGAGTATAGAAGTTGTATACAGAGTGGTATAAATGTATCAATAATTACTATATATTATAAACATAGAGTAATTTAGATGATGGTAAATGTTAAGAAGAACCGTAAAGCAGGGATAGAATATAGGGGTAAAAATTGCTGTGTAGTGGTAATAAAAGGTATCTCTGAGAGGATGCCAGTTGAATGAGACCTAGGGGAAGTTTGGGACTGTCTCTGTGCATGTGGGGAAATAGTATTCTGGGTGGGGAAACAGTAAGGGAATGGGCTGTGTGTGGCTGGGGTGTGTTTGAGGAAAAATAGAGGGCAAATCCTAGATGTGTGATAAAGAGGGGGAGACCACTACCATAGGACCTGATCTCTTTGAAGTGACAAGTCAAATCATGTAGTACCTCCCAGGTCAAAGAATTCAAGCTTTTACCCTGGGTAAAATAAAGCAAATGAGGATCATGATAGGAATTTTGTTTCAAATGGATTTCTTTCTGGATTGTGGTGATTTTATAGGTGTATACATATGCCAAAACTTATAAAACTGAACACTTTAAATATGAGTAGTTTTTTGAATGTCAACTTTTTCTTTATATGTATTTATTTGGATTTTGAAAGTTTTTTTTTCCATTGCCATTTAACTCCCCTCCTCCCCAACAACCACCACATTGTTGCCCATGTCCATGAGTCTATTTTCTTTTTTGCAGTGTTGAGAAAGAGTGCCCTGGGGGCAAGGCAAATGCAGGGAGGCCTGTCTGAGGCTAATTCAATATTAGAATTGTGATATCACAGTCACTTGAACCAAGATGATAGCAGTAGGACAGTGAGAAGTGAGCATGTGCTGAATATATTTCGACACAGGTGTCTATAGGAGTTGCTGATGAGTGGATGCTCACCATAAGAGAGGGGGATTTTGATCTAAACAACTATGAAAATAAAATTTCTATTAACTAAGGTTAAAAGAGAAGCATGTTTGCATATGGACTAATAGGAGCTCAGTTTTAGAGGTGTTAAGATTGAGATTCCTATTGGAAATCAGAACGAAGCTTTCAAAAAGCAGTTGAGAAAATATGTCAAGTTCAGTGGAGTAGTCTGTGCTGAGCATAATTTAGAGCTACCTGTCACTTTATCTATCTATCATCTATCTATCTATCATTTACATATCTATATCATACCTATATATGAGATCTGTCCAGAAGGTATCCTACCATGTAATATGAAAAATAGGGACATTTACTGAAGAAGATACAAGATACAAGAAGCATTGTACATAGGACAATAACATCTCGGTCCCCTTCAAAGTAGGCACCTTGAGACCACATAGTTCTCCCATTGTATTTTCCTGAATCTCGTCAAGATTCTGAACTCTCTTGCTTTTCTAAGATGATTTTAGTTTTGGCAAAAGCCAGAAATTACAAGTACCAAGTCTGGGCTGTAGGGGGGTTGAGTCACCTGGCTGATTCGATGTTTCACCAAAAAACTCTGCACGAGACTTGATGCATGAACAGGCACATTGTCTTGATGAAGCTGCCAATAACCAATTGCCCATAGATTCATCCTTCTGAATCATTTGAATAGTTTCCATATAGGAAGGTTCAGGAGAATTGCAAAATTTGATGTAAATTTGTTGCCCTACTTGCTCAGTCATTTTCAATGTGACAACCACACAGCACACATACTCAATCAATGGTGTCTACTGCCCTCACTGATTAGTCCAGTGAAGTTGTCATTGTTCACACATGTACATTCCAGCCCCCTCTCCTTGGTTACCAGGGTACATCAATGTCGTGCAAACCATTCTTATTATATTAACAATGACTGGACTTTTTCTGGACAGACTTTGTATATTCACATATCCATGTATGATGTTTAAAAATATAAATCTGCCCTGGCTGGTGTGTCTCAGTAGACTGAGTGCTGGCCTGTGAACCAAAGGGTTACTGGTTCAGTTCCCTGTCAAGGCATGTGCCTGGGCTGAGAGCCAGATCCCTATTAGGGGACGCATGAGAGGCAACCACACATTGATAATTCTCTCCCTCTCTTTCTCCTTCCCTTCCCTTCTCTCTAAAAATAAATAAATAAAATCTTAAAAATAAATGTATAAATACATTTATTTTTAAATGTATAAATTTATGTATAAATAAATGTATAAATCTATGTTATTACATAGCAAAACTGTGGAAAGTGAGAGGGAGACAAGAATATTGGACTATGATGGAGATGACTTAAGGTGTGTAAAGGAAACTGACAGGGATCAGCCAGAATGAAAACGGAGGAAGACAATGATTAAATGTATATTATGCTAAAATGCCAAATAAGAATAATTCTGGGAAACAGGCTTTAAAAACACTGTAGTAATGTCTGGGCATTTGGGAATGAAACCTTATTGGAAGAATTTTGTGAGACAAGAAGAAGAGAAATTGGAAACAGTGAATAAAGACAATTCTATCCCATAGTTTTTCTCCAGAGGTATCAAGAGAATTAGGGAATTATTTGGGGAAGAAAGTGGGCCAAATAATTTGTTTAAGATGGGAGCAAACAACACATTTCTTTGCTAATACAAATAAGCTCTAGTCTGGGAAATATCGAAGTAACAAGAAATAAGGGAGAATTGCTGAAATTGTGTTCTTAAGTCAGCAAAAAGGGATTGTGTTAAGGGCACAAAGAAAGGCAAAGATGACCTGAACATCTCATCCAAAAGAGAAGGTAGATGTAAGCCTGCAAATGCAGACAGGTTAATAAATATAGCTGCAGTTTACAAAATTTTATCTGATATTTTTAAGAAAATAAGATGAAAGATTTTTACCTGAGAGTGAGGTTGAAGTAAGGGAGGTTGTGAGTTTGAGGAAATAGACATTATTAGACATTTAGTAAGGTGTAAGTGTGAATGAAGTAAGGCTCTATAATGTCATTATCTGGCAGAACTAGGGCCTACTTGAAGTCCATAATAATAAATACACAAGGAGGGGGGAGAGAAAAAAAGCAGAGTTTATTTATAAAAAAATTGTATACTTATTCTTACATGTTGAAACTTCAGCCACCTTCAAACTACACTCCATTTCATGAAATATACCTAACGAGATACTTTTTCCACTGCTCAAAACAGTTTTTGAACTTGTTGATTTTGATGCTTTTTTGTGTTTCTGTTGTTGTTTTGTTTCACCTCTTCCATATCGGCAAATGTTTCCTTTTGAGGACTTTTTTCATCTGGGAAAACAGAAAAAAAAATGTCATTTGGGGCAAGATCGAGTAAATAAGATGGGTCATACTGTTTCTGGTCAAAAACTGCTGAATACTCAGCTATGGAATGGGCGGGTGCACTCATAAATCACCCACCATGGGATGGGCAAACATATTGAGAGTCTTCACTGAAGCAGAATGCAGTCTCCCACAATGCCAGTGGCCATGCCAGCTGGTGCACTGATACAGATGGGTTCCTACAACACTCACCTAGTGAGGGAAGCCAGTACTACAAAGGGCCTGCCCTCCAGAAGATAATTCCATTTTCGGGGAGGTCCCCTCTTAAATGCATGTAAACAAAGACCAGTTGGCACTATATTTTATATATATATAAAATATTTATGACAACACATATTTACACATATGTGTATGCATATATTTATACACAACTAATATATATTTGATGTGTATGTACACACACATAGGTTTGTGTTTATACATGCACTCATTATATATATTGTAGGAAAAGATATGCAATTTAAAAAATTAAATAGGTTTGTATGTATACATACACTTATCATACATAATATATTGTAGATATGTATTGTAGAAAAATATATAAATTTAATAAATGAATAAGGAAATTAAAATGTTCGGTGAAATATAATCTTACAAAGGAAAATATATTTTTCATTTTACTCTAGTGTTTTAAATATTTTCTTAAGTTTTTATATTGTTGAATTACAGCAAAAAATTCTTTGTCATGTATATTCTGCACAATAAATAAAGTCAAAATGGTGTGTCTTTCTAGCACATACCACTCTCCTGAAAATGATGTTAAAAGGCAAGAACGAAGTAGCTGAGATATAATCGTTGTAAGAAAACATACTTTATAAGTTTTAGACAAACATATCACGATATCTAGTCATTCACTGAATCAAAAAGAACAATGATCTATGTAAGTTAGTGCGGTATCTTGAAGACAAAATAAATATTTTATCTGACAGTTATCAAAAAGTTATTTTACTATATAAACTTTGATTAAGATACACAATGTATTGTGCAAACATTAATTTAACCTTTTGCATTCACCTAATTGTTTGAGATTATAGATATATAAAAATTTGAGAAAGAATTTCTGAGTCCAAGAGAGTCATAGCCTATGAGGAAAAATAAAAGAATATATTATAACAAATTGTATTATAACAAGAATAAACAAAGGGTGCTATGAAAGCCTGTAAGATGAGTAACTTCAGCAGATATGTGTGTATATATGTGTTAGTACCAGAAAATCTTTCACAAAGAAGGTGAGGAAGTATAATCTTTTAGATTAAGTAGTAATTAGTGAAGTTGAGGTAGACTGTAAGTAGAAAGAAATTGCAGAAAGAAATACTTCTATGACCCTGGTCAAGTCACCAATGTTTTTCACCTGTATTTTTGCAACCTGTTCTTAACACAGTAGCCCAAGTAACACTTAAACTCATATATCTCAAAAATCTTCCCATGAAAGCTGAAGTCCTCTCAAGGTGCTCTGTGATACTCCTTCTTCACCATTTCCTCTTTGTTCAAATCATCTCAACCAGGCTTGCATGTTTTTCCTCTAATGTTACAGACAGATTTCCCCTTAGAGCCCTTGGACTTGGTATTCTATCAAACTTCTAGATCACCTGAATTTGTCACAATTCCCGCTATGATATTATTGTTCTGTTTCAGCATACTGTATTTTTTTTCTGTTAGCATTTAGTACCTACTAACATACTATGGGATTGGCTCATTTATTAAATTAATTGTTTTGTTGTATACTGTGTCTCACTAACAAGGTTTTAAGCTTCATGAGGCATTTTCCTACTTTTATTATTCATGAGTGGCAAATGTCAAAATTACTGTCTAGCATATAAAAAGTGCTCAATAAATATTTATTGAACATACAGCATAATATAATGTTATGTGTAAAAAGGTAGAGAGGAGTGACCATGTAACAGTCTGGAAACTTCAAGTGCTTTAGAACTCCTGGAATTTCTGAGTTTGAATGTCAATTGTCAAGAGATCACTCTAAAAAAACTATCAAAGGCCACTCTGACCCCATAGGTCAAATATAAAGAATACATATATCTTAAGTAAATAAGAAAGAAAAATCTAGGGTTCATGTTAAATACAAAAAATGTCTGCCAAAAGATAAATATTAGTAGTTTTAAATGGTGAGCATCACTCAAAGATGCAAAACTGCCATATGAACACATGATAACCTCAAGTTGTTTAACATTGGGCAGAGAGCAATATTTAAAATTTGAAATCCTTCTCCCATAGAAAAAAAAATACTCTAGGGATAATTAAATGTCTGGCTTCATACAGAAGTATTTTTTTTTTAATAGGGATTTCTTCTCCTTGGAGCCCTTGCAAAGAGCTCAAAGAGCAAAGTAGATTTCTGTTAAAAGAAGTCTATTATATTCCTGCAGGTCTGAAGTTAATTGTAATAAAAAGCTATATATAATTTTATAATAGAAAAAATTGCTTGGTTTCCTAGAGGCAAAAAGACAAATAGTCAAAGAAACTCCTTCGTACAAATTCTCTTACCCTCTTTTTCTTTCTGTTTCTCTCTTTGTCTATATTTCTCTTTCTCTTTTTTCTCTCTCCTGTTCTCTCACATTTTTTCTATTACAAATTTAAAATAAAGTTTAAATCACTTAGAAGATTATTTTTTATACCCAAGAAGCCAGGCAGGAGTATAATCTATTCTGAAATTCATGAGAAAATCCTTTAAAATGTCAGACAACAGTTAAAACATTCTATGATTAGGGCATATTTTAATTTTCTTAATGTCAAAACTCTACTGTGGGGAAAGCTTATGCACACTCATTTGGTATTCACATGAGCTGATATTAAAATGGAACCACACTCTTAGAAGTATCGATATCAGGGATTGAGTATATATTTAAAAAGAGTTCAGTCTGACCTTTAGGAAAGATAGTGCAGAATAAAAAGAACCAGAAATAAAATCATTTTGAAATAATAAATGGCAAAATTTTCTTTTAAGAAGAGGTAGAAGACAGTGGATAATTTTTTCTCATGAATATTGTTTATTAATCAAATGTACCTGCATTCAATAATTAGGACTTACCTGGGACAAGTATATGTGACAGTAGGATAAGAAGATGTTAAATGTTAAGATGCTTCTATACTTTCAAATAAAGCATGGAGGAAAATGGGGGGGGGGGGGGGGTTGAATGAATACTTCCTAGACATACATAGTTGCTGACAAATTTATTACAATCGATATTCTGTAAATATTTCTTAAGAACATGCAATGTACCAAGTGTTAGGCATTAGGAGATGTCTTTTTTCATGGAACATACGTTCTAGGAGTTCATTTTCATATGGGCACTTTATTATGTGCTGTGAATACATGAATGAACACAGACAGACTCTGCCTTCAGAGGACTACCTTGTAGTGAAAAGGACAATAAAAATATAAATCAATATTTAATTTAATGTCAAGTAGTGAACAGTGCTATAAAGCAAAAATAAAAGCAGAATACAGAGATAAGATATGACAGGGCTCTTTTCTCCCCCTTTTATTTTTTTTTAATTTCTCTTTTTAAATTGTTTATTGTATCTTTTTCCATTACTGTTTAACTCTCTTCCACCCACCTCCGCACTGCAATCACCACACTATTGTCCATGTCCATGACAGGGCCTCAGAGCTCAGCTGTTCAGCTAGGGCAGGTTCCGGCGGTGAGATGCCCACGTGGAGGAAAGAACGAGGAGCAGGCATAGGAGCTGTAGCAGCAGCGCTTCATTGAAACAGCATCTACGCGCACCCAGCAGCAGCTTTATTGCTGGTGCGCGCCTATTGCTGGTTACAGGGGTTTTTACAAGTTTAGACAATAGTGGGATCATACCAGGCTTTAGGTCACTGGGGACTATAGCGTATGGGTATCACATAGCCCTGGGCTTCCTGCCTGAAGAGATCTTCGACATACCGCTGGCCCGCTTGCCCAGGCTGACCTGACTTTCACAGGCACACGGAGGTACGGGCTGTCTGCCCTGGACAGACTCCGGAAAGACCCCCATATAGGGTTTTTTTGATGGCAGTCAGAAAAGTTCTCTAAGAAGAAGGGACATTGGAGCAGTGACCCCAAAATCTGGAGACATGCTGGGTAAATACGTAAGAGAAGAGCATTGATGAAAGAGAGAATAATAGCAAGGTCAACAGCCTTGAGGTAGAAAGGTGTTTTGCATATTTATGGAAAATTACAAGGCTAATATGACTGGAACAGAGAGGAAAGAAAGGTTTCAGAATGGTAGGTTTGAGGTAAACTTGGGACACATAGTTTTATGTCACAAAGAACCTTGTAAACCACCAGCAAGGGTTTTAGACATTATAGCAATTGTGAAAAAAACCACTGGAATAGAAGACAAAGGGTTTTGCACATGGCAGAATGAGAGTGATACAATCTGAAATGCATTTCAAAAAGATGCAAAGAGTAAACATACCAAATTCTACTGCATATTCTAGTCACTTTAACTATGAAGAAACACACTTGACTTTGGGTTTGGTGAAAGCAGCAACCAAATAGCAAGCTGTGTGTTACCTCATACACTACAATTGACATTCCCAGGAGCCCCGTCCTTTTATATGAAATATAAATGTTCATAGTTGGTTAAGGAAATTTCAGCGTCTTTTGCACATACTGTTTTTAGTTGAGAGAAGCTGTTGACCATGACCTGCTTAAAGAAGACAAAAGAAACCCAGAGATAACACACTCTGCATGAAAAATAGGGATGAAAAAGAATAGTGACGACTTTACATATAGGACAAATATCAACATAATTGGCAAAATGTTAAAATGGAGAATATAAAAATATAACAAAGAAATCAAAAGCAAAACAAAATCTAATACTATCCATAACATTATGTTTAACATAAATGTAGCGAAACTAGAGTGCCATGTTCGGTTTAAAATAATGCACATATATCCTAAATCCTTCCACTGAATTATCTGCTTTACTGTGACATATATGTACAGAGAATGCTAGTTTAGAGGCCTCAGGAAGTAGTCATAACATCCTCATTGTAGAATGTGGACAACATTGAGAACCCCCTAATAACTTACTTAAGAGGTTGATAGCAAATAGCCCTTAGTTGTACATAAAATTAAAATTGAAATAATTATTATCCACTTATAAGAAGACATGAAAGGACTTGTATTTTTGGATTATTTTGCAGCCCCAAATGAGATATTTGAGTGTTCTAGACCCTATGCTACACAAATACAATTCAGGTCCAAAAAGATGGAATAATATCTTGATATTTGAATGGATATATTATTTTAATGTTTTGTGACAAGCATAATAACAGGTTAGGTAATGTGGATATTAGGAAAGTTTAAATGCAACTCCAGATGCACAGTAGTATATTTTCTTCATGTAAAGATAAAGACAATGGGTTTGTCTAATCTTCACTGAATATACGTGGCATTACATTAAGATCGTGGTTTATTGTTTTACTTGCATTTGTTTGCCGTCTGTGTTAAAACTTTGATTTTACCTTAAAATAACAAAAAAAAAGATAGACGGGAATATAGATATACTTAATCTGATCTTGGTTTATACATAGTCAAAATAATGAGTTTTGTTTATTTGATGTTATTTGTATATACACATAGTAGTTTTTTCAGTTCTTAGAACACAAAGTAAACTCAGAATTCGAAGAAAATATATTCCTTTTTTGTTAAATGTAGCCCTTAATTATTTTAAGGCCTAGCTTTTTGTGTTACTAGTTTTACCACATTAGAAAATTATTTAATATATTTGAAAATATTGTTAAAAAGATTTATATATTCATCTCATATTTGTGGATATATGGTAAATCATAATTTATATATCTAATTGTTAGACATCAAACTATGTGTTACATATTACATTTGTTATATATATATAATAACTGGAATAGCTATATATGTGTATACACATATATACATTTACACAGATATATACACATACACATTTTGTAGTGATTACTGGAATATAGTTTCTATGAAAATATGACAGCTGTCTTCTTTACCCATGTATTTCTATTGTTTTGGATAGATACCTGTTGAGTAAGCAGTTGAATAAGTGATTATTCTTGGCATATCTTGGCTCTGTGCTATCCTTTGTATTTCCCTCGCTGCTGCTGTAGCCATAGCCTTTAGTTTTGACTTACCTTATGTCCTTCCGAGATTGAGCTGATCTTTATATATCTTTTATGTTTCCTTCCAGGGATGCCTTCTCTTTTGATTCTGCTTATGCATTATATTCATTCCCACAAATTTAAGTATTTTCTATGCACTACTGACTGTGAAATTTTTAACTTCAGCCTCGTCGCTCATCTAAGCTCCAGACCTTTGTCCATACCACTCACTTGATATCTCCACTTAGATGTTTCATAGAAATCTCACAGTCATTATAGCTAAATCAGAGTGCTTGTCTTTCCTCAACTATCCAAATGTTTCATATCTAGTCTTCCTTATTTTGGGACCCAAGATGGAAATTGGAAGTCTGTTTTGATACTTCCATATCCTCGCTTTGTACATCCAAATTATCAGTGGTCTTGTTGGCTATTTGCCATTATATCTTGAACCTCTGCATGTTTTATATTTTAACTATCAACAACTTTATCTGCCATTATCATCTGTCTTCTCAGTCAGATACATCTCAATCTTAATACACCTCTAATTAACTCACTTGCATTTATGTTCTTGCCTCCCTATTGAAGGAAACGAGGATCTCACCACAAAATATGCCTCTTTGGCATAGAAATTAATTTGAACTGAAGTCAACAAAGAAACAATACATACAGAAAAACAAAACAAAATGTTCCCTTTTCTAAGGCAGGAAATTAATTCTTTTTAAAATATATTTTATTGATTATGCTATTACATTTGTCCCATTTTTCTCTGCCCTTTATCCCCCTCCACCCTGAAGCTCCCCTCCTGTCAGCATTTCCCCCCTCCCTTAATTCATGTCCATGGGTTGCACATATAAGGTGTTTGGCTTCTCCATTTCCTGTACTATTCTTAACCTTCCCCTGTCTGTTCTGTGCCTACCAATTATGCCTCTTATTCCCTGTACCTTTTCTCCCATTCTTACCCTCCAACCACCCCCATCCAGTTGAAAACCCTCCATGTGATTTCCATTTCTGAGGTTCTGTTCCTGTTCTAGTTGTTTGCTTAGTTTGTTTTTGTTTTTTGTTTTTTAGGTTCAGTTGTTGATAGTTGTGAGTTTGTTGTCATTTTACTGTTCATATTTTTTATCTTCTTGTTTTTCTTAGATAAGTTCCTTTAACATTTCATGTAATAAGGGCTTGGTGATGATGAACTCCTTTAACTTGACTTTATCTGAGAAGCACTTTATCTGCTCTTCCATTCTAAATGATAGCTTTTCAAGATAGAGTAATCTAGGATGTAGGTCCTTTCCTTTTATGAATTTGAACACTTCTTTCCAGCCCCTTCTTGCTTTAAGGTTTCTTTCGAGCAATCAGCTGAGAGTCTTATGGGAACTCCTTTGTAGGTAACTGTCTCCTTTTCTGTTGCTGCTTTTAAGATTCTCCCTTTATCTTTAATCTTGGGTAATGTAATTATGACGTGTCTTGGCGTGTTCCTCCTTGGGTCCAATTTCTTTGAGACTCTCTGAGCTTTCTCTACTTGCTGGAAGTCTGTTTCCTTCAACAGAAAAGGGAAGTTCTCCATCATTATTTTTTCAAATAACTTTTCAATTTCTAACTCTTCTTCTTCTCCTGGTACCCTTATATTCAGATGTTGTAATGTTTAATGTTGTCCCAGAGGTTCCCAAACCTCTCTTCAATTTTTCTTTTTTTTTGGATTCTTGTTTGTTCATTCTGTTCTGGCTGAATGTTTATTTCTTGCTTCTGTTTCAAATCATTGATTTGAGTCTCAGTTTCCTTCCCTTCACTGTTGTTTCCCTGTACATTTTTTTTCGTTTCACTTTTTCCTTCTGTTTTGTGTCTGTACTCAACCATTTCATGAGCGTTCTGATTGCCAGGGTTTTGAAATCTGCATCTCATAGGTTGGCTATGTCCTGGTTGCTTAGCTCTATTTTTGGAATTTTGAACTTTCGCTTCCCCCTCTCAGGATTACTCCCCAGATAATCTACCGCTGTGTGTTCATGGCAACGCCCAGCCCGGCTTGTCAATTGGAGCGCGGCAGAAGACGTCTTGAGGCTCTTTGCCCCCAAAATACACGTGTATTTTGGCGGCAAAGAGCCTCAAGACGTCTTCTCCACCGCTACCGCGGATCGCATTCCGGGGCGGGCCTGCTGAGCGGCTGGCGCGGTTGGTCTCGAGCTGCACTGTTACTTGCTCGAGACTCATGACTCACATCTCAGTACTGTCTCCTCACCGGCCCTTTCGGTGGTTTCTGCGGGAAGGTCCTGTTTCCCTGTTTCTGACACCGCCCTCATCTGTAGGCACTTAAAGGAACGATGACCGCTTTCAAGGCTAATGCTCCTCTCCTCCCTTAAACGTCATCGGATATGCAAGGTCCCCGGTCATCTGTTCTTCCTTCTGCGCCCAGTTCTCTGGTCTTTTCACGCGAAGCCCTTCGCATTCGTGCGTCCCACGGGGCCGTGCCGGTGCTTTGATCCGCTTTCGTTACGCTGGCCTTCTTTGTGACATTTTCGACCACGACCCAGGTCACGCTGACTACCGAATTGGCACTGATAGCTGAGACTTCCCTCTCTAGGTCCACAGGCACACATGGCTCTCTCCCCAGCCAACCCTCTCGGGGGTCTGATACATAGCAGCATTCGTCTGCGAAGTGCACTCTCGCTTTCCCCTCTCGGGCTTCTTCCCCGGGGAACCGACCCCCGTGTTTTCATGGCAACGCCCAGCCCGGCTTGTCAATCGGAGCGCGGCAGAAGACGTCTTGAGGCTCTTTGTCCCCAAAATACACGTGTAAGTGTTAGAATAGAGTTTCAAAAATGTATGTGTATTCTCTGCCTTCTTATTGTTTATATTCTAAAACAATAAATTCAAAAGGATGTTGTAATCAACCAAATCATTTTTGTTAAAAAGAATGACATGCCTATTTCTTTGCACTAACATTGTTCTGTGCATTCTTTAAAAAAGTATATTCATTTATTTTTAGAGAGTGGGAAAGGGACGGAGAAGAAGGAGAGAAACATTGATGCACTGATCTTTCCCACTCCCCCAATCTGGGACCTGTCCCACAACCCAGGCATGTGCCCTGACTGGAATTGATCCAGCAACCTTTTGGTTTGTAGGCCAGTGCTCAATTCTCTGAGCCACTCTAGCCGAGGTGATCTATGCTTTCTTAACAGAACATCAACATAGTACCGTGAGCATCGTTTTCATTAGGTTTAAGGCACTAATAGTCCGTGTTCATTTGTAATTGATGTTTAGTATCAGTTTTGAGGGGATAGTAAACAGAAACTTATAAATTTTAGGAAATATTTCTGAAACATAAACCCTACCTGTAATATTGAAAAGGATAATAAAAGGCAGTTATTTTGTGGGTGGAGAATAATAAGAACATCTTCAAGACTAGTTTATTTTGAGAAATAATTCCAGAAGGAAAGAGGGAGAGACTATACTTCCAGATTTGTGCATGTAGAAAAGTGGATCTAGTTTCCCTAGGCATTCAGAAATACCATTTCCAAGAAAGATGTTGGTCTCTGCTCTTGTCTTAATTTAAACTTCCCGTCATTCAGATTCCCATGATTGTATGCTTCAGGGTGGTGGTCTGGGAGAAAGGGGTACTGAATTCTGTCTTTTCTTCAGTCTTAGAAATGCTCTTAAAATTATGCAGTATTCACCCAGTTGATTTTTCTTGAGTGAAAAATTAATCTGGATACCATTAGAGTAAAATATACTTAGAAATGCATTTCAGTTTGAATATAAAACTGGTAATTAGAGAACTATGCATATAAAAAGAAAACTCTTCACCTGAAATAACCCACTGCCTGCTGTTCATTTGCATATCCTCACTTTCACAGTTAGATTCAGGCAGTCAGAATATGTTAATAGCTGCACCCATTCCATATCCTTATACAGGAAATGCAATAGCTCAATGATAGGCCTATATGTGCCTTACAGAGTATCTCTCAAATTACTTGGCAAAGGAAAAATATTTCTTGCATCTCCGCACATGTTCTCAGGAAATCCTTTCAGAGGCTCCAGTGAGTGGTCCATCAGCACCAATTTTATTTTGCAGAAATAGTATCTTTCTACCACAAGCACTATGTAATCTGAATTTTAATCACCTCCTTTTCTTGACATGTCTAATCCTTCACCATCTACTCTCTAACAGCTGATCAATTTAGCTCTACTTTGAAAGAAATCTGTTACATAAATTCTGTTCTGATATAGGAGAGAAATTCTGTGGCAGCTAATAAGTGTTCTTGGTTCAAATTAGAAGTAGAAATTTAAAACTTAGTTAAATAACCTCATATAACTCTCTGTTATTACACTAAATGTCTATTTAATCTTAAACTGCACAGTGCTTAAGCATTACTCAAAGTATTGTTCAAAATGAAGGCTTCCAACACCTACACCTGAAATGTCAATTTAGTCAGCCCAGAGGTGCTCTGTTTCAGTGCTTTTAGCAATCACATAGGTGATTCTGATGTCACTTTGAGAAATTCTACTTTAGCCTGTTATACAAAAAACGAATGGCTTGTACAATATATATATGTCAAGAGCATACAAAAGTTATTAGCATATATCAGTATAATAAATCTAAATCAAATATCCTTATATTTTCCAATGACTGCCTTTCTACCGGTTCCCAAACAGATATAGCCATAATGAGAACATAATAATTGCAGTTGTAAATTAGAACATTGTATTCCAACTACAAAGTATTAGCAGAAGCTGCCAAATGCGTAACACCTGCGTGGTTATTTGAGGTAGAATTTCATAACATCAGTGTATGAAATTTCTAATTGGACCAGAAGGGAATAATGACAATCAGTTCAGATCAACTTTATATTCCACTTGGGGATAATTCTCCCAAAATGTGAAAATTTAGTGCATATATTCACCTTGCATAGTACTTGGTGTGCCATTTATTTACTTGTCAATTTCTGAATCTGCAGTTCCTCAACCTAGAAAGTATTCAGTCAATGCTAGCAGTTGAATAAATTGATGTTCATTAATATAGTTTTAAAACACACAATATTCACCTCAATAACTCAGACCTAAATGGTACCTCTTTACTTCTTTATTTTATAATATGTATTAGAAGCCAATTTTGATAGAACCAGTGGAAGCATTTCAAGCTGAAAGTTCCTGCTCAGTGAGATAGTTTTAACACCTTATTTATTGAACAATATTTTGGAAAACATCCCAGGTCTATGTTAAAAACAGGTGGAACTGGTAAAAGATTCATCTGTCAATAGGGCTCTTCAACTACTTCAGTTTCTGTCAAGGGGTTCATTGGAACACTTACCTTCCTTTCTTGGCTATTCAATACCCAAGCATCCAATTCTTGGCTGATAAACTGCTTGCTGTCAGTACACACAGAAGTCCAGACAGAACACACATGCCTGAGCTGCCTACACTGTGCAGAAGCACATGGCAGCTGTGCTGTGTAAGTGTTACTGGATGGGGAACCTGGCCCTGAGTACATGAGCCTAAGGCTGGCTGATAGTGTGTGTGTTCTCGACTTTGTGCAGGAAAGATTTCACAACCCAAATCTAGGTGATTGTGAAAGTACATTTATTAAAGCTGGGGACAGCAAAGCAAGGAGGGGCTTAGCTTAGAGGAAGTAACAGGAGAACCCAGGCCGGGCTGCTTTGGTTCTCTAAAAATGTTATAGGAAATAAATGAGCTGGGGCTGGGGGTGGGGTTGGGGTTGTAGGGGTGTGGGTCAGGATACTTAAGCTCACTGGGAAGTTAGAGAAAAGCGGGCCTTGAAGACAGGTTCAAGGAGTTAGCCCCTGGGAGGAGGTGCCTCTGCCCATTACTCCCCTGGTTGCAAGTATCCTGGGGAAGAAGAGAGAAAAGAAGAGGGGAAAGGGAAGGAAGTGGGAATGCTCCCAGGAGGGAGAGAGTTGGCACAGGGTCCTTTGTCTTGAGGGCTTTTATCTCTCTACTGAAGGCAGTAATCTTATTGGAGGTCTCAGAGGAAGGTTTCAGCAGAATACTCATCAGTTCTCCAGGTGTGCTCTTTCAGAGTTTGGGTCTCTACTGATGGGTCAGTGACAGCTCAGGGTGCCGTTAGTCATCGCAGCTGGTCCCAGCATGACCCACCTAGTTTTGCTGCTTTTCTGTGCTTGGAACTTAAATACAGCTGAGGCCTGGGTGTTATCTCCAGGGAAGTGAACTTCTGTGTCTGGCTATAAATTGTATGGCCAGTTGGTTTACCTGTCTCAGTTTCCCCATTCTACGTGCCAAAGAATATTCCTAGCTTCTTACTATCCTGCCTCATAAATAAAATATGAAGATCATTTGAAAGGGTCAAACTTGGCCCAAGAGAAAGTAAAATGAGCATCCCATTATGTTCAATTCATAGTTTAAAATTAAGTTGACTTTTTAATTTTTATTATTTTTAAATCATTATTTATTGGTTTTAGAGAGAGAAGGAAGGAGGGGGGGAGAGAGAGATAGATAGATAGATAGCTAGAGAGAGAGAGAGAGAGAGAGAGAGAGAGAGAGAGGCATCAATTTGTTTTTCTACTTATTTATGCATTCATTGGTTGCTTCTTGTATGTGCCCTTACCAGGTATTGAACCAGCAAGTTGGTATGTCAAGACAATGCACTAACCAGTTAAGTTACAAAGCCAGGGGTCAAGTTCACTTTTTTAAAGAATATTTCACTACTGTCTGATTGAATTTGATTTGATGACTTAAAACACTTACCTGGCAAACAATAACCAATATGCCAAACACACAGAAATCACTATTAGACTAAGCAATTTGATTCTGATGATTAAATGGACTGCTTTTTACCCATCAGCCTTTCAGCATTAGATTAATAAAATATGTATATGAAAGGAAACTTCCTAAACAAAGGCTATGCCATATAGTGTAGTATTTCAGTATATTAATATTAGTTTAATTAAAACACATTTGTTGTTTTCATCATAATTGCTTACTAATAATGAAATAAAAATATGTTTTACATTGATAACCTTAAAAATTAGAAGTGTTACCTGACAGAGTGTTTTTTAGAGTTTTTAAAAGGCATTTTATTTATTTTTTGATTTACTCTTTTTGCTCTGTTTCCCATTTATCATAGATCTATTTTATTGTATATGTTGCTTAAAGATCAAAACTAAATCAAAAATTAAAATAAATTTTAAGAATGCAGTCTTGCTGATACTGCTTTTTTAAAAAAGCAGCATTTAACAGGGAATATATGGTTCCTTTTGAGAAAGCTGATTCAAAAAACACTTTTTTAAAGTATCAAATCAGTTTTTAAATATATACTGACAAATTTAGAAAATAATTATAAAAATAAAAGCAATTAAATTGAGTGTTCCCAAAAATGATTTATAAATTATATGGTATATAATTTAAATTAACTTTAGTAATGCTGATTTGCCTTAAGTCACACATGTTAAAGTTTTACATAACTTTTAGACAAATGGCCCAAACTTACAAAATTATACTTCAGCTTTAATTCAAATTAATTGAAATAATTATTTAAAATATTTTAATATAAAAGTTGAAATGCAGTGAAAAAGGAAATTGATTTTTGTAAAAAACATTTCCACTTAAATTGATATTAAGAAATAATATCCCACCAGTCAATAGTTTTATAATGCAGAGACATAAGAGCCTGGTTATCTGTAAAGAGGCAGATGCTCCTGGGTTAATTCCTGTATATAACTAGAAATTGGGTCTTCAAGTAAAATAAAATTTTTAATATAAGGTATAAGGCAGAAATATTAAAAAGAACCCCCATATGATTTTAAAAAAAACCTCTTAGGAGAGCTATGAAAAAAAAGGCAGAAATTATTCTCATAATTCGGTATTCTTATTGAGTTTTTTATGTTCCATTGAAGATGTCTTTTAATGACTGACATTTCAGTAAAAATAAAAGAATTTGGAATATAAGTAAAATATGTTTAGGAAAATTAACATCTATTGAATAAAATATCACATAAAATATAAGAACTACTCAAATTAAAAGCTATTCTACACATGAATTCTAACATGCTCAGCACTGTTCTAGAACCAACAGAGGATCCCCTACTCAATCCTTTCTAATCTAGTTGGAGAGGCAGGATAAGAAAATTTAAAAGAATTAAAACTGTATATTTAAGTAACCACTGGTACAAGGTAACTGTGTTAGTATGTTACGGAAAAATGAAAAGACCAGACACTGAGGGGTTAGGAGCATGATCTTTATTTACATGCACGGGTCCAGAGGAGACAAACTCCAAATTCTGAGCCCAGAACAATAGCCCCGCATTCCTTTTATGCTGGGCTAAGTGGGGGAGGGTATTGGGAGGCGTGGTATAGATTTGGCGTGTAAAGGGCTTACAGAGGTGGGAGAGAAGCATTTACATCATAAGTCAGGGCAATTAGCATTTCATCTTTGGTATCAGCCTTGATTCCCTCTACAGTATACCAATGCCCTACTGCTACACCCTAGTACAGTGCTGCTCAGTGAAGGGCACGGCCATAACAGAGTGATCCTTGCTTTCTCTGACTCCATCTCATTCAAGCCTGCTTTGTTCCCGTGGCCTTCAGGCTATCAGATCCTGCTTTAGACATGCTAATAACTAGATGAATTCTACTTGGGGCTTAAGTTTATACAAAAGCAGCCCCTCTCATCTTCCCTTCCCTTAACTTAAAAGAAGCTTGCACTGTGTGTTTATGATGGATTTGAACAACTGCTAGGGCTCCCTCCCATCTTCCAGGTTGGTGATTTCTTCATCAATAAGCCTTCCCTTACTCCAAACTCTGACATTTTGAGTTTTGACCTTTTGCATCCAGCCCATGGACTTTGGACCATGACCAGACCTCTAAGTAAAAGGCTACCCCATGGAGAGTAGGAGCACTGAGTAATGGCTTCATGGAGTAAATGGGCAGAATTAACCAACTGCCATTACAGTTTATGTTATACTATGGTTATCTATGGTGACAGCTCTTCCTGGGACAGGCCTTCTATCTCAAATTCTTTTAGGTAGTTTGGGGAAGGTCAGCGGTGTTCCCTGGGCTTTCTGGGCCTTGGTTGTTTTTAACTTAAAATAATCTACATGCCAGAATGGCACACCTGGGGTGGCCTGCCCAGAAGTGCCTCACAGTTTAATGACAAAACAAGGAAGAACCAAAGAGGAGTGAGAAAGTTAAACAGAAATTATAGTTAAAGTCTTGTTTTATTTTTAATCTAATATTAAACATATATTAATTCTGTTTTGTTTAAATACACAAAACAAGTTTATAAAATTACAACACAGAAGAATAGTAAGATATCCTGCATTAAAAATGCCTGTCAGCAACATGCTCTATTCCTCTACTTAGCAAAAGGTAAGGAAAAATTCTTAGATTTCTAGAGCTGGAAAAAATAGAAAAGATGGTCAACCTTGAGTTATAGAAAAAAGAAATTGAAGCCCAGAATATTTTTAACTGTTCCATGAACACACATGAAATACAAAGCTTAAAATGTAAAAAAAAAAAAAAAAGGATAAAGCTATATCCTTATATAGCCAATGCAAACATAAAGCTTGTGTGATTTGTATGCTGTAGGTAATAAAAGTCCTTCAGCTCTAACCCAGAAATTTTGGAACAGGGTCCAACCAGCCCCCACCCCCTACAAAGGGGAGATTTGTAATGGTGTCCAGAATGTGCGGTGTCCGAGGAAAATAGAAGATATTCTCCTCCCTCATCCCAAGGCAGGCCACTATAGGAGAACGGAGACTGGAGCAGGGCCTTTCAGAGTTACTTTGCATGTCAATAACAGGCCAGCTTCAGACCTGCCACTGAGCAAGGCCTTTGAGGGTCATTTTGCATGTCAATAACAATAGGATAGCTTCATATCTCATGCAAAGAAGGTTATTTTGCATATCAACAAGGCTAACCAGGAAGGTTTGCACAATTTAAGCCCAGAAGATTACTGGGAAGGAGTTCCCCAGTCATAGAGCACCTTTGACTGAAAGCTGGGAGATGGTTCTCCCCATACTATGTAGGAAGAATGTGAAAACCATGCGGGAAGGAAAGGGGAGAAAGGACTCTTGCTGGTAAGCCATGAGAAGGTGCCACATGGTTTTTTACTAAGAACTGGAGATCGCCGCGACACAGCTGAGGGTGCTGGGAACCGTGAAAGGCCTGCCTCGCTGAGCTCCAGACCTCTGTTCTCTTCCTCCTGAAAGGCAGTGCCCCTGCCTGGCCTGCCTGCGCTAAGAGGGCAAAGGTAGGAGTGTGTGTTGGTGGCTGTTAAAGGGATTTTGAGATTTAACAGCAACATTTGGCCATTATTCAAAACCTGTATAACTTTTGAATAAATAATTTCTTTCCTTTTCACTTAACTCTGACAATGAAAGCCATAATTTCTAAAGGTGGCGGGTAAACAACCTAGAACAGAAGGGTTGGGGGCATTGTTTCACTAACAGTGTCTTAAGCGCCCACCCCCTTTCTGTCCCCAAACAGGTCCACATTTGGTAACAATTTCACATCCAGCACCGTGATCTATGACACTCTGGCAGGATAGCTTGTTAGTCTGAAAGTGTGGAAATGTCAGGCTTTTTATAGTTTCTGACCGAGGGGTACTTCTCTTCAGAGGAAGGTTTCAATGAGAATTTTGTGGGGATGTAGAGGAGATATTACATAAATTGTCATTGTCTTTTTTAATGAAATGAAACTGGGGTTAATATAATCCATAGTCCTGTTGTGGAAAAATGAAACGACCAGACCCTGAGGGGTTAGGAGCACGATCTTTATTTACGTGCACGGGCCCAGAGGAGACAAACTCCAAATTCTGAGCCCAGAACAATAGCCCCGCATTCCTTTTATGCTGGGCTAAGTGGGGGAGCGTATTGGGAGGCGTAGTATAGATTTGGCACGAAAAGGGTTTAAAGAGGTGAAAGAGAAGCATTTACATCATAAGTCAGGGCAATTGGCATTTCATCTTTGGTATCAACCTTGATTCCCTCTACAGTCCCATGTGGCCAAACACTTTATTATTTCACCTAGTGAGTGATGGGAGAGATGGTAGACCCTTGCTCAAAAAATAAAGCATATCTCTAATGAGCATAAGATGATTTTTCAGATTCCTGGGGTTAGGGACAGAGTTTCAGTCTTCTTGTCAATGTGTCCATTTGTTAGCACTAAAATTGTTCTAGAATCTACCATCCAGTCTAGATTTATTGATAACTGGTTCCCTTGAACTCACTGTCAGCCATGTAGCTGCTTTTTATGGCAAGGTTGCAAATATTAGAATATTACTAGTCAAGCACAGAGTGAGATAAAGAATCTGGAAATGCATTTTTTTTTAAGCCACAAAAATTAGAAATGATATGCTGAAAAGATAATATATTGTACAGCTGGGTCAATCTTCTAGGCCAAAATGGAATGTCAAAGTGTCAGTTATGATAATTATAAGATACATTATGATTAAATGGACTTCCATCTGGAGCTCTGGCAGAAGAATTATGCCTCGAGAAATTATGACTTGAGAGATATAACTCAAACGGCTGATAGCACTTGGTACTGTGTAACCCCTAAATTCAGTTGGCTACAGGGTAGATGCAGATTGATGGCCACTGACCAAATCTGGCGCTCTGCTGAAATATTGCTATGATAGGTGTATCTTAATCAACTGTGAAAAAAAGCCATAGTACCTTCCTGATGATGGTAATAATTAACAGAATTCAAAATTAAAGATACGTCTTCTAAATTTAATGTTTAACTTAGTCCTAAACAAATCCTCTTTCTACTCCCTTAATTACAATCATCATCATTTCCCCCCCAAAAGCAGGGATTACATCCATATCTAAATAAACTCAAACAATTTTAGCATTTCTTTCAAATTAGATATTTATATTTTTTGTGTTGAAATGACATGGATGTGATTGTTAGGTGACCTTGCTTCCAACAAATTAATATAATCTTAATAAAAATTTTACACAGTTTGTGACAATTTAAAAAAATGTATGATTTCATTGAGTCAATAATAATTTTTCTACACATACCAGTTACAAAATATTTGATAGGATATGATACAAAAGAAATACATTTTATGCATGCTGATATGAATCATATGGGATGTTGGGAATACATGATGTATGTGTGTGAAAGGAAGGAATTAAATGTGTTCAGAGAAAGACATTTGATGGTATGTATGATTTCAAATTATAGTGTATATATACATTGTATATATACCTGCACATGTATACACAATATATACTGAATATGTCTTCAATAGTTAATTGATAAACATATAATAATGATAACCAAATAATAACAGTGAAATGATAACCAAAATATAAACCTTAAAAATATAGTCATGATTTTATTTTCTGAACACTACTGTGAAAGGCTTAATTTTAGATATAATCTTAATATGAAAAGATACCGTATTAAATGAATGCTTGTGCATGGAATGTGAGGAGTTCGTAGGCTTATCCATTGCATCAAATGACTGATTTACTGGAAAGAAAATATTTAATTATATTCATTCCTACTCGTCTCATTAAAATTTATGTTAAAAGGGAGTCAGTATGCTCTGGTCCTTGTTGAACTCACAGAAAGGTATACATCATTTATATAATTTACAGCATTTTTTTTTCTGTCTGAGCACTGGATACATGCTCTATTCAAGTCTACCTATTCATACAGCTTATATAAAATATTTTATAATTAAACTATAAACTCCAACCTGCTACATTTCATCACAAGATTTAAAATCTCATTTTTCAGTTTTATTGAAATATAATTAAGATAGGCATAAGATATTTAAAGTGTATATCATGATAATTTGATAATGTGTTGTGAAAGTATTTTTCCACTTGGGTAATTAACATATCTATCACCTCATATATTTATCTTTTGTGTGCATGAGTATGTATATGTAAGAACACTGAAGTTCTACTCTATTAGCAGATTCAATTATACAATACAGTGTTATCAACTCTGGTCAACATGCTGTACATTAGATCCTCAGACCTGATAAATCTTACAGCTGAAAATGTTTACCTTTTTACCAACCCCTTCCTAACTCCCTCATCCCCAGTGTTTGACTTTCATTTTTATACTACATGTAACTATGAGTTTGACTTCTTTTTAGATTCCATATATAAGTGGCACCATGCCGTATTTGTCTTTCTTATTCTGGCTTATTTCACTAAGCATAATGCCCTTATAATCCATCCATGTTATCGCAAAAGGCAGGATTTCCTTTTCTTTTGTGCCTGAATGATATTTCATTGTATTTGTGTATCTCCAATCTTCTTTATTCCTCTATCCATTGACAGACATTTAGGTTGTTTCCATACCCAGACTATTGTAAATAATGCTGCAATAAGCGTGGAAGTACAGCTACATCTTCAAGCTAATTGTTTTGTTTCCTTTGAATAAACACCTAGATGTGGGAATCACTGAATCATAGAGTAGTTCAATTTTTAATTATTTGAGAAACCCCCATACTCCTTCTACAATGGCTGCACCAATTTACATTCCTTGTCTCCATATCCTTGCAAATACTTGCCATATCCTGACTCTTTCAATTAAATTTATTGGGGTGATATTGGTTCAAAAATCATACAGGTTTTAAATGTATAACTCAATAAGGCATCATTTGCACACTAATAATGATCATTCCAACAAATATGAAGTGTGGTTTTGTTTTGCTTTTTAGATTTTTAAAATGTATTTTTGCATTACCATTAATCTACTTATACCTCTTCTCCCCAGCAAGCACCACACTGTTGTCCATGTCCATGCATGGATGGACCTGGAGAACATTATGCTAAGTGAAATACGCAAGTCAGAGAAAGACAAATGCCATATGATTTCATTCATATGTGGAATCTAATGAACAAACTGAACTACCAAACAAAGTAGAGACAGACTCATAGAGAGCAGATGACAGCTCCTGAGTGTGGTTATGGAGTGGAGATCAAGCAACAAAGTGTGGTTTTAAATTACATAAAACATCCTTTTCATAAGCTAATATTCAACACTAATGTTCTCTCTAGATGTTATTTTCTTCTCTATCCAGCTCCTCTTTACTTAAAATAGAAATTGAGGTTTGATTTGTACTGATCGTGACATTTTACTTTTTTCTTTTTGCTTATTATATTCCATTTGAACAATAGGCAATATTCACAGACAGATGAACTAGGAATGGCATATTTTTAAATACTTCTTAAGAATCCTGTTTTTTCCCCCTGCTTTCTTTGTATATAGGCTGTCTTCTCAGCATATACATTTAATTCTTAGACATATTTCCCCTCTCCTTTATTTTAAATTCTTACCTTGTTACCTTGAATGTAGCTTTCTCCTCTTTGCTGATTTTCTAGTTTGTAAGAAGTGCCGCAGTATGGAAATGAGGTCTGTCAGAGGGGTGTTGAGATCTCCTGCTACTCAAAGAGATAGAAAATAGATCAGGCAATGAAACGAAAGGTCCTTCTGGGTATAGGCAATTGTAGTGCAACTTTTATTGCAGTTAAAACAGTTCAGCCTCTAAGTACAAAGATTATTTTGTGGTTCATGCAGCTGTTCCAACAGATTGTCATCTTCAGTGAAGTACAAGAATAGATAAGAAGTGGGTATTTGTAAGTGAAATCTGAATTTAATTATTTCTTAATTAAGAAAATGTTGTTCCATGATACCAAAACACTGCAAGAAAATAGAATCAAATGTCTAAAGAGATTTAAAACAAAAAAGCAGCACCATATGAAACAAAATGTAGAAAGTACATGCCAGTGCAGATATGAGCAATGAGAGATTTAAGGAGAGACCTGATGGAAGATCAGATTTATCAGGTGCAAGGCTCATCATTTTGTTTCATTGCTTTTCTGAGGTTAATTATAAATGACAGGTGACCTGTCAGTCTAGAGTGGTGTGTTCACAGAGACTAGGAGAAAGTTTTAGATCTTCTAGCACCTCAGCTGGGTATGGAGCACAAAATTTCAAGTTAATTTTAGTAACATTATATTGTAAATGATAGTGTTAGCACTAATCAGCTATTCAAAACATTTTACAAACATTTCCTGATTCTTGCACTGTTGATAAATAAAGGTTTCCATTTACAAAGGCACAGAAAGAAACAAGTTGTGTATTACTAAATCTCCAATGTTTCTAAATTTAGGCAGTACTAAATCTTCTTTTTTGATTCTTTACATCGGTGTACATAAGAAACACACACACACTTGGACTTCCAAAATCCCATATATGGATAGGGAACAACATCTGTAGCCTGTAATCTTTCAACTCCAATCTCCTTATCTCTTGGCCTTCCCAAATTCAAATTAAATTGCTTCCTACTTATCCAATTTTTTAGGACCTTGATCACTCCTTCCCTGTAATTTATATCAATTTGTAATTTTGTTTTTATTTGAAATTATTTGGTTATGTATCTCTTCTACCAGGGACCATAATCCATGAAAGAAAGTACCATGTAAATTTTGTTCAGGACATAGTAGGTATTTAGTAAATGTTTGTTAAAAAAAAATAACTCGCCTACAGACATATGAAGGTATTACTCTTTATACAGGGTGAGATTCTTGTGTGTACTAAAACAGAAAATGTACTTTTATTAATGTTTTTATGATCTTAAATATTGAAGTAAATATTTATATGTACATACCTTTTTTAATCAACATGAGTAGAATAAAAAGTGATTTAAAAATGTTTTTAAAGCTTTAATTTATGCTGATTCTAAAGCAGATCATTTCTACCAAACTAAAGAAATTATTTTGCTCCTTGTTCTTCACTGTGGAAGAGGGTATTGAATTCTGAAAAGGGACAAAAGAGATAACAAAGGAATAACAATAGCAACCATTTATTGTGTTCTTATTAAAAGTCATTTAAACTCTCATAATGGCAAACAATACAAATACTATTAGTGTGACTTTTAGACATATTAAGAGAGTTGCATGGCTAGTCAGAATTATAAAAATATCTATTTTTTCTAGGAAGCATATCTTTTTAGCAAAACATTATCTGAAGGTCATTTTTGTTATTATTACAGATCATCTTGGGAAGATAGATAGACCTATCTCCACTAACAACAGATGACCAACAGACACAAGGGAGAACTGGCAGCTTTTGGTCAGACCAGTAGAGAGAGAAATGATGGTCACTGTTGTCCAGGAATCCAAGCAGCATATCATTTTAGCTTTATTCACAGTAGCCATGATAAGTAAAATCTCAAATAAAATTTCTGCAATAAGGTCAGTGGTGCTGTGAAAATGCAATCAAAGTCAATGTTCCTTAAATACCTGTGCCAAATGGTTGACGAAGAAGAAAAGGACTATACAAGGGGCATCAGAAGTGTGTACTCTTACAGCACATGAGACTGATATCCCAGAGCAGTGGTATATATGAGCTGGTATATAATTCATGTCTCATGGGCTTCACTTCTCAGTGAGGACAAATATTTCCTATTTGTATGGACTGTCTATGTCACCAGCAATACTCTCAACAACTAAATATTTGCTAGCAAGAAATACCATCCTTGCCCACACCCAAAGATGCCTACAAATAAAACCTGAACACTTCCTAGACCCCATAATTTGCTGGGTCCTATATATGATCTGTTTCTCTCTTAAAGGTCATACTATGTTTAATTTTTATAAAAGCTTTCGGGTTAATTTCTTGACATGTAACCTATGGGCCTCTTCAAGGTCAGAAGCAAATGTCATTAATCTCTGGTGATTACACTGCCATCTCCAACCTCTGTAAGAGGTGCTTTGGAAAACTGGGCATCACAATTCTTTCTTTTCTCCCAGAGTCTTGCTTTCTCCTCCCTTTGTTAAAAGAGAGGGTCTCTGAGTACAGCATGACAGTCACTGGTTTTTGTGGAGCACAAAGTAGTGATGGCTGACATCAGATGCCTGCCTGTTAGACAATGACCCAGCCAACATACACTAGTGTAGTTTTCTGAAAAATCATGAAACATGAAAATAATGCAAAGAAGACTAAAATACAAATTAAATATCACTGAGATTATACTATTAACTACTGAGGGAGTTTATGGTTCCTTAGTTACATTTGATATATGAATAAGAACTAGTAAAGGAGAGATTCTTTCATTAGGAAAGCGAGACAAAATACTGAGATGGGTGAAACAGAACACCTATAGTGGAGATTATTTCACCACATGATGCTTAGACTGAAATGTTAGAGCGATGGTCACAGAAAGACACTGGGATTGGGAAATTCCTTACAATATATAGATCAAAATCATTCCTTGATTAAAACAAACAAAAGAAATGGTATACATTGACTTTATTTTATATGTCTCTCTTTCACATAAACTACATTCTGTTATACTATAGTGCTTTCTTAAATGATAGTGAACTATCCAGAAGAAGAATAAAGAAAGATGGTACAATTTTTATAAAAAATAAAAGGTGAATTCAGTAAACAGAGATGAACTTATTATTCCCTAGTGAAATTCTAAGATTGTTTATTAAATATAAAATATTTAATATTAAGACATGGAAAGAATAAGAAAGAGAAAGAAAATAAATAGAAAAAGTGAAAATGATCATATGCTTTCTCAAACGAAATCATGTAACTTTTATCTCCTGAGTTCAAAAGAATGATTCACATATAAAAAAAGTTTCAAAAATCTTTATATTTTTGTGCATATTATGTGTGCTGTACATATGCATGAATAGTTATACTCTTAACTTGTTAAAAACCTTTATGTAAATAATGTTTTTGAGGGTGAATATTAACCTGAGAGGAGCTCTCTAGGTAAATGTTTTGTTCTATCATAATAAATGTACTGATGTTTTGAATTAAAAAAATATAAAACACACTTCACAAATTTTCATGTTTCTATATTCAATAAGCATTTATTAATTTATTAAATTACTAGGTAAAAGATGAATAAGCTACAGCCTTTACCCTTGAGAAACTCACAGTCTAGCAGGAAAGACATAAATAAATAACTAGCATAAAATGTGAGAAATGCTATAATGAATGCATATGTCAATAATTCAAAGGGGAACTTAATGATTTGGATGACAGAGTGATATATTGATTACAAGATCAATATAAGTCAACAGTGTGATGGCTGCCATAAAATATCAAACAAAAACTTCACCTGAATTTGTATATGTTTACTGCTCAAAATAAAGAAGAAAATAACTTTTGTAATTCAGTTTTTAAAATTGGCCACATCCGGACTGTTCTCACTTCTGGCTATAACATTAAAAAAAGAAAGAAAGAAAGAAAAAACCCAAAAAACTAAGGATAATAAAGTTTTAAGACATTATGAGATTGAAATATGTGAAAGAGAATGAGAATAGGGTTGTTTCAAGAAAATACATGAAAATAAATGTGGGGGTACATGTGTACATGAGTGTTATCAAATATTTGAAGACTTGGTACACTAAAAAAGGAAATCCATCTACTTCTAAACTGTAGAGCTAAAATGCTCTGAAACATTGCAGGAAAAAATTATATTAAACACAAGAAACTATTTTCTACTACTTAGAACTATACAGAATTTGAAGGGACTTATCTTAAACTTGCTTTCTGACTGTACACAACTTTGAGATGGCAAATGAACCGTCCACATTTTTAAACTGTGGACTGATGCATTGGTTGGGTGGAAGACCCGGGTAACTTCATATTACTTCTGAAACTCACCTCTGCCTCTCTGTTTTCACACACACACACACACACACACACACACACACTCCAAACTTGCATTTTTTTCTCTAAATCTCTCAACACTGTCGCTATTTACATACCCACTTAAAATATACACGTATTTTATGTGACCATGTAATTAGAAAAGACCGAATATATGAATTTTTGTGCAATCTTTATTTTAAATGGGATGAGAAAAAACACTAACAACAGAGCATATCAGCAAAGACACATTATCCAAGTGATTATACATGACAGTAAGTATGTGCAGAAGAGGTTACTGTAACTACCTGCTTAATCTTTGAAACTATTTTAGGCAGAAAAAATACAGGGATCTCTATCTCGTGTATAATGTTAACATCTAATTGGTCTTACTACACTTTTTGGCTTCATTTTTTACCTGGTTCTTATGCACAGGCCAAGATTCCTGGAGTCAGACCTATTCCTTGCACTTTGATTTCTATGTGCAAGCTTGGTTTTCTTTTGCTTGTTTCCATATTTGTAATCCTGTGTCTTGATGCTTATATTTGTGTTCTGTTTAGTTTTCTACTTTTTTTAAGAACCCCATCACCCTACTTTTCAATTTGTTACTCTCAGGAATGTATTCCTACATTTTTAGCCTGTTGATGATGTCTGTATCCCACTTATTTGTTGCTAGCCTTTCCTGGGCTGGGTTCTCTAATTTTGTCCCTTTGTGTTGACTTCTGAGCAAATCTCACTGAGACTTTAAACATTTTCAAAAGTTAGGTTTACCTCTAAAGTCCCTGGTTTTGGTCTCCTTCCACAACATTATTGTGTTGTTTTTATTTTTTAATTTATACACACACACACACACACACACACACACACACACATACATATATGTATTCTAGAGAACAAGGAAGGGACGGGTAGTCTGAATGGGGATCACTGACTGGGGACCGAACCTGCAATCCAGGTATGTGTCCTGACCAGAAATTGAACCAGCAATCCTTCTGTGTACCAGACAAGTCTCAAATCAACTGACCACACAGGCCAGGGCAATATTATTGTTTTTAATGGCAATGGTGTAGTCCTTAGAAAAGCTGAAAATGCAGCATGTATCCAGGAATCAAGTTAGTTCACTGAGAAACATATAATTTACTTCTCATGTGTGTTACATGCTGCGGAGTTGGCTCGGACTCCTGGGGACTCTGTGAATAAGTGCTGTGCATGATTTTTATAATCAGCCCTACTCCTGTCTTGTAGATTCATACCTATGGCTTCCTCTATGGGGTAAATCCACCTCATATTTGGTTTTCTTCTTTTTCTCCTCCTCTTTATTTGTCCACATGTCATTGTCTTTTCCAAAGAATACTGTCTTTTCATGATATGTGCCCTGAGCTGTACAACTTCAGTTTTGTCAGTTGCCTCCAGTGATATTTCAGGCTTAATTTGCTTTAGGGCCTACTTTTTCATCTTTCTGATGGTTCAGAGTGTCCAGAGGGCTCTCCTCCAAAACCATACGGTAAATAATTTTTTGCCTGTCAGCCTTTTTCACTACTCGACTTTGGCATCCAAACATAGGAATTGAGAATATGAGAGTATGGCTGTTGTTAACCTTGGTCTTTATTGGTACATCTTTGCTTTTGGTGATCTTCTTAATTCTTTCATTGCTGTCCATCTGAGTTTCAGCCTTCCCTTGATTTATTGGCTCCAGTAGCCATTTGAACTGATTACTGAACCAAGATAAGCAAAATCTTTAACAATTTCAATATCTTTGCTGTCTGTTAAAGTTGTGTATTTCTCTATAGTCATGATTTTTGTCTTTTAGATATTCAAGTGCACTTCCTTCTTTCATATTCATTAGAAGTCCTTTCAAATCATTCCTACTTTCTGCCAGTAAAATGGTTTTATCTGCACATCTTAAGGTGTTGATATTTCTTCCACCAATTTTCAATTCTTCTTTCTCTGGGTCTTGCCCAGATTTTCCTGTATGTTCTGAATACAGATTAAACAATTAGGGAGATAAACTGCACTCTTGTATGCCTCTTTTGCCTATGGGAAGGCATTCTGTCTCTCCATAGTCTATCCAGACAGTGGCTTCCTGTCCACAATATTGCTTATGTATCAGGATGACCAAGAACTGAGACATATCCCCTTTTTTCAGAGCAACCCCCAGCTTTCATGATCCATGTAGTCAAAGGCTTTACTGTGGACTGTGAAACCTAGGCTACCTTTTTCTGAAATTCTTTAGAACACTTTAGTATCAAATAAATGTTTGCTATTAGATCTCAAATGACCCTTCCTTTTCTAATCCTGCTTAAACAACCACCATTTATTGCTCCATTAATGAAGAAGCCTTTGTTGCATCTTCTTGAGCATTAGTTTACTTCTGTGGGAAAAGTCACAGCAATGGCCCTATGGTTACCACACTCCTTCCTTGGAAAATGGGATGTATATTGGACATTTCCACTCTGTAGGCTATTGTTTCATTATTCATATTTGTTGATACATTCTTGGTATGATTTATCTCTTTACATTGGCTATTGTCACTGTAAACTGAAGGGTATGTAAACTAAGTGAAATAAGCCAGTCAGTGAAAAACAAATACCATATGATCTCACCTATAAGTGGAACCTAATCAATGCAACACACAAGCAAGCAAAATAGAACCAGCAACATGGAAATAAAGAACAAAGTGATGAGGGGAGGGGGCAAGGGGATAATGGGGGAATAACAGGGGGCAAGTCAAGGAACACATATAAAGGACCCATGGATAAAGACAACAGTGTGGGGTGAGGATTGAATGTGGAAGGTTGGAGGTGGTATGGTACGGGAGAGTAATGGGGGGGAATAAGGGGACAACTGTAATTGAACATCACTTAAAAAAAACAAAACCTGCATTCAGGATTCTAACCCTGCTTTTTTCATCTTTTACTTTTGCTTCTTGGCTTTCTTTAACAATTTTTGGTGTTTCTTCTATCATCCATCTTGGTTTGTCTTTTGTTTCTCCTTCTGGAATAGTCTTTTCTCATTTTTCCTTAATAATGTCTCTAGTTTCAGTCCACAGTTCTTCTGGTTCTCAGTCAATTAAGTTTAACAGTGCAAATCTGTTTTTTATGTGACTTAAAATCCATCAGGAATGTTATTTGCATTATAATTTTACACTACAATTCTTTTAGTGTTCTTCAGTTTTACTCTAATGTTTGATATTCACAGTTTGTGGTCAGTATCACAATCTGCTCCTGGTCTTGTTTTGGCAGAGAGAATACCACTTCTCCATCTCCTGATTCCAGCTGCATAGTCTGTTCGATTTCTTTTTTAGCCATCTGGTGATGTTCACATATACAGTCATCTTTCCAGTTGTTTGAAGCATGTGTGTTTCAATGAACAAGTTGTTGGTTTCACAGAAATCCAAGAGCTGATCTCTTGCTTTATTTCTGACCCCAGTCGAAATCTTCTTACAACATTGAGTTCTACTTTATTTCCTACTTTTGCATTCTAATCACCTATAGTTATCAGCATGTTTTGTTTTAATATGTGACCGATTTCCCCTTGGATACTTAGACACAAAGCTTTCAGTTTCCTCTTGAGCCTCTGCAAAAGATACACTTGAATGATGCTTGTCATTCAAGTTGGAGCATAACTTGAATGATGGTTATATTAATATATATTTTAGAAGTCTGATGAATATTATTTGGTCAGACTTTGCATTATAGCCATTAGCTTCCTGTGTTACATCTTGCCTCAGTATTAAAGTCACTCCTTTTTGTCCAAGTTTGTCCTTTTCAGAATAGAACACTTTGTAGTTAATTGACTGGAAATGTGCCATTCTATTCATTTTAGTTTCCTAACACTGAGCACTGTGATGTGTAAATATTCCATTTCCTGCTTTACAATTTCCAGTTTATCTTGTTTTGTGTTTTTTATGTTCCATGATCTGATTGTATGTGTTGGGTACCATTGCACTTTCCTTTTGCTTTGGTGCACATCTCATAGAACTGTCCTAGGAGCTGGATTTTAATATCTGCATTTTGGAGAGATGACTAAGTCTATAACAAAATTTCTGTCATTGTCTCACGCTTTTTCAGTATTCAAGATAACATCGAGTCTATGTTTTATATATTTGTCAAGTAATTTGTAAGCAAATTAAAATATAAATATTCCTTCTAAATCTTAGAACTAAGACTTCCATAATAGGTCAAAATATAGAGATAAATAAAATAAGAAAAATTAATATAGTAATATAAGTCAAAAAATGTAACGGCCAATGTAATATAAAATCGAAAATACAGAAAAAATTGTTAAAACACAAAGGTAAACTGAATAGTTTAGATGTTAAAAGTGTGGGCACTTCCCATTGACATGATGGCAAAAGTAAAGATGGTTTGCCTTCTCACACAACCACATCAAAATTGCAACTAAAGTATAGAACAACCATGACTCAGAACTATCAGAAATTGAGTTGAAAGGAAGTCCAACACTATGGAATTAAAGAAACCATATCCATCCAGACTGGTAGGAAGGGCAGATGTGTGGAACAGACTGGCCCCACATCCACGTGTGGTGGATAAAAATTTGAGAGGGATATCTCGTGTGTAAGGAGTCCCAGACCCATACCAGGCCTTCCAGTCTAGGATTTCAGTGCCAGGAAGATAAGTGCCCATAACTTCTGGCTGCAAAAACCAGTGGGGATTAAAAGGTGGCAGAAACTTCTGGACTCCCAAGCTATTTGCCTTAAAAAACCTATACAAGGACTTCCTCAGACTCACTTCTTCTGAGCTCTGGCACCAAAGTAGCAACTTAAAAGGCACCAGTGGCCTATAGGGAGGAACCCAAGTATCTGGCATTAAGGCAGGAGCTAGGGGACAGCCTTATGCCAGACAGAAAGGCAGACAGAGGTCATTGTCCCTTTTCTGAGTCCTCCTCCCACAGAGCCATAGAGCTGGCAACTGGGTGCCATATCTGGGACTCCAACAACCCAGCTAACCCTGTTTACTCTTCCTGGATATCCCCTGAGACTCTGTTCCACCCAATTACAGTCCCACACAAACTGTTAATGATGACTTTTCCATATGAATGGTTGGTCTTGGCTCATGCTTCAGAACTTCCTAAAACTTATCAAACAAGCAATAGCTGGCCTCAGTAAGACCCAGCCCACATACCTTTTGCTAAGTGACACCAGGCCCAGCACTAGCAGCAGCAGCCAGCCAAGATTCACAGTTTTGCTTCACCAGGGAATCTCTAAGCCCAACACAAGTAGCAACCTTTTATTTGACATAGTATCAGAAATTCTAGCCAAAGCAATCAGACAAGAAGAAATTAAAGGCTTCAAAGTTGGAAAAGAGGAAGTAAAACAGTCATTTATTGCAGATGACATGATAGTGTATACAGAAAACTCTATAGACTCCATCAAAAAATGACTCGACTTAATACGTGAATTTGGCAAAACAATGGGATACAAAGTCAATATTCAGAAATTGAAGGCATTTTTTTACACTAACAGTAATATCAGAAACAGAAGTTAGAGGAAAAATCATATTTACTATAGCAAAAAGAAAAATAAAATACCTAGGAATAAACTTATCCAAAGAGGTAAAAGAGCTATACTTAGAAAACTACAGGATGCTAAAGAAAGGAATTAAGGAAAACACAAATAAAAAGAAGTATATCTTGTGTTCATGGATTGGAAGAATTAGTATCATTAACATACCCATACTATCCAAAGCAATCTTATCAGTTCAAAGCAATCTCTATTAAAATACCAATGACATATTTCACAGATATAGAACAAATGTTTCAAAAATTTATTTGGAATCATAAATGACCCTAAATAGTCACAGCAATTCTGTGAGAGAAGAACAAAGTAGGAGGGATCACAATATCTGATATCAAACTATATTACTACACCACTCTTATCAAAACAATCTGTTACTGGCATGAGAACATACACATAGATCAATGGAACAAAATGGAGAGCCCAGAAATAAACCCAAACCTCTAGGGTCAATTAATACTTCAATAGGGAGCAGGAGCATAAAATGGAATAAAAATAGTCTCCTCAATACATGGTGTTGAGAGATAAGATCAGGTATATGCAAAAAAAAAAAAAAAAAAGAAACTAGACCACCAAATACCACCTAAATGAACTCGAGATGGATAAAAGACTTAAATATAAGTCACAGCACCATAAAAGTCCTAGAGAGAGCATAGGTAGGAAAATTTCAGATATCTCATACTGCAATATTTTCACTGTTACGCCCCCTAAGGCAAGGGATATAAAGGAAAGAATACACAAATGGGACTATGCCAAATTAAAAAGTCTCTGCATGGCTAAAGAAAATATCAACAAAATGAAAAGGGAACCAACCATATGGTAACACATATTTGACCATGATATCTCAGACAAGGGTTTTATCCACAAAATGTATGAAGAACTCACACGACTCCACGCCAGGAAGAAAAACAATCCAATTAAAAAATAGCCTAGGACCTGAGCAGACATTTCTCCAAAGAGGACATACAAAGGGCCCAGAGACATATGAAAGGATGTTCAGCATCACTAACCATCAGAGAGATGCATATTAAAACCACACAGAGATACCACCTCGCATTGGTTAGAATGGCCGTCATTAACAAAGCAATAAACAGCAAATGCTGGTGAGGATGTGGAGAAAAGGGAAACATAGTGCACTGTTGGTGGGAATGTAGACAGGTGCAACCATAGTGGAAAACAATATGACATTTCCTTAAAAATACTGAAAATGGAATTGCCTTTTTGTCCAGTGGTTCTACTGCTGTGAGCATACCCTAAGAATCCTGAAACAGTAATTCAAAAACCCTTTTCACCCCAATGTTCATAGAAGCATTCTTTACAATAACCAAGTGCTTGAAGCAGCTTAAGTACCCATCAGTTTTTTGAGTGGATCAAAAAAACAATGGTACATTTACACAATGGAATACTACACAGCAGAAAGAAAGAAAGAAAGAGCTACTACCCATCATGACAGCATGGATAGAACTGGAAAGCATTATGCTAAGTGAAATAAGCCATGTACTGAAAGATGAATAGTATATGATCTCACCTATAAGTGGAACCTAATCAACAAGACAACCAAGCAAGAAAAATTGAAACAGAAACACAGAAATAAAGAACAAACTGATAGTAACCACAGTGAGGGGAGGAGGCAAGTCAAGGAATATGTTTAACAGACCCATGGGCACAGACAATGGACTAGGAGTTGACTTGAGGAGCAGGGGTAGGAGCAGTTGGGGCAGAGAGAGCAATAGCGAAAAAGTGGGACAATTGTAATAGAACAACAATAAAGAAAACTTAAACATGTAAACTTGCTTATTTCAAAACTGGTACAAGTTGCACCACCATTCTTATTTATGTTTAATTGATCTTTGAATATATAGTTGTAGTCTTAGTAGGTGTAAGACAGAAAAAGTATTTACTTAAACCAGTTTTATTTCAATCAAAATAAACTTCCCCAAATATTTTTGATGTAATATTTTAAAATCATTGTAGTCAGCAATACTTTTAAGTTAGAGGATGAAGAAGATGGAAAAAAAATCAAGGTCCTTGTTTTTCTGTATAACTCTATCTTCCAGCTTTATAAAGTTCCCTACAGCTGCATTAAAATATATAGCACTTATATGTTTATAAACTTACCCTAAAATACAAAAAAAAAAACTGTCATAAATTGTGAAGTTTGGGGTAATTGCATTGCCATCTGTATTATGTGAGTAAAAAAAACCCTGAATTGAATAGCTGTTTTCAAAGAGATAAATATTTTGTTCATCTGTTAACATCTATGAAAATAAAATCCAAAATCATTCCTCCATTCTACGCTTTATTGTTTTTTAGTTTCAAGATATAGAAAATTATGCTAGTTCTTATATGGTTCTCATCAAATGTGCTATTGCCATTAAAAATTCTGCAAAAAGTAACTATAAGGGTATATAAAATCGTTTTCTTAAAATTCCACAAGTCAAATTCTAATTTTTGATTGAAAACATTTTCCTTGGGTTCTGTTAAATATTTAACCTGCACTAGATATGATTTTTTGCACTGATTACCATATATAAAGCATATGGATTTTCATATGTGAAGCTAAGTATAATTTTATTCTTCAGTGTTATGATCATCTGATGCTTCAAAACCAATTATATATAAATGTTACTAAACATTGTAGAGGCCATTTTTTTATAATTAAAATATAAAGCAATACCAAATCATTTAAAAATGACCTAACAGTTTTATTCATATACTGAGAAATTATACTACATTGTCAATCGATTTAACCATTGATGAAATGGTAAAACAGGATTTCATTTTACCTATTTTTAAAATATGTAATTTTAATAATGGCAAATAAACTTCATATTTTCCTGTGGATTTCCTAGGCTATTTTATGTCTTCTTCATATATTTTACATGAAGTTGTTGTAGTTAGAGGATGTATATATGTATATATATACATAGATGTGTATAGATGTGTGTGTGTGTGTGTAGTCTAAATTTATCGAAGTTTCATTCCTTGGGATGCTATTATTGCAAAAATCCAAAAATAGAACGAGTTTCAAAAAATGGAAATTTCAGAACTATTTCATTTAACAGCTTCTTTCAGAGATATCTTGTGGACTGAAGCACATGTTGTCTCAGAAAAGTACTTCACTATGTTGCACCTAGAGTTTTCTTAATTTGTCTTTTATGTAACACTTTTTGATAAATATTTATTTACATATACTTGAAAATTATTAACTAGATAAGTTGTATTTATAAAGTGTTAATCTAAAAGTATTTCAAAATTATTTCTAGTATCACATAATTATTTCAGAATATTCCCCTAATAGCTTTCATCAAGTTGAGTTAATTGTTATCATCTAACATACATAATAGCTGTTTTGCTGTTTCTGGTTCTTGGAACATTTTAACACTTTTTAAAGCACATTTGCATCAGTGCAATATCAAATGTAAGAGATTTTTATAATTGTTTCTCCTTGTTGACTGACTAGTTTGCCAGCCCAATTGGAAATTATTCTCAAATTAATATTGCCTCTGTAGCTATGTAGACACCCAAGTGGCCTTTGAAATTAATTTCTGAATTTTTTAACCTATTATTTCTTAATATATTTCAAAGATGAAATGACTTTTTTCTCAAATGGAACTTTTATTGTAAACAAAATACAAACGAATGGTTATTTATAGCCTGTCTGCCCACTCCCATACATTTATATCTTTCAAACTGTTGCTGTAGATGTCAAAACAATGGCATGCAGAGTGAAAAAGAATAAAAAAAAAATAGTTCCTCACTGGTTTCTTTGAAAATAGATGGGAACCATGGGAAGAAAAGTGACAGGGATTGTCCATAAAATGAATGTGTGCAAAATAAAACAAAATATTAAGATATTTTAAATGCAGACATGGGTAAGTTACTTATAATAAGATTTCGGTGGGTTTGGAGCAAAGCGAATAGGTCAGTATTTCCAACCTAAGGTGCAGATGAAAAACTGGGGAGCTGCTTACATTCTACCAGAAAACTACTGAATAAGCATCTCCTAGAACTCACGAGGAAAAGAAGTGTGTATTATACATAAAGGCTATTTAAATCATCTTATGGGAAGTTAAATTTTATGTAGGCAGTATGTCCACTTTCTAGCTAGAAAATAAAATACTCTTTTACATATTATGAACTTAAGTATTATCTAAATAACAATATATTAAAACCTCATTATGTTATTATAGTTGAAGGTGAAAAACCAATTCAATGTTGGTATCCCACATTTTATTTGTTTTCAAAAAGAAAAATAACTATTCTATACCTCGGCTTTCATGGGTGTGTTACCTTGAGGCTTTGGACAGAAGTGTTTTACAAGTGCTGAAAGTGCCCCAAAACTTATGACTTTTTTAAAAAAGCTGTTTTTGAAATTGTAGTTTGGCAAAACTCATTTGTAGCAATTCTCATCTCTAAAGCATAAAGTCAGTTTGAGTAAAGCAGTACTATAGAATCTCAGTTAGTGCATTACTCCTTCAGCTTCAAAGTCAAAACTAAGCCTCAATAAGAAAAACTAAGAAAACAAATTTCATAAATGATTCCTTGTTTGATGGCCACTCCCTTCGATGAAAATCATTGCCTGGGTATTTTATTACACAAAGCACTCAGACCCATAAAAATACTATGAATTGAAAGGATGATTTCTTGAGAGACATTATCTAACCAAGACCAAACATAAAATAGTAGCAAATATTTATTGAGTGTTTAATCTGTGCCAGGTACTTTTCCCAATACTTTAAGTAGGTTGAATAGTTTAATCCTCATAACTATTCAATGAAATACTTTCATAATTTCATGGAGAAGGAAACTGATGTACAAAGAGCTTAAGAAAGTTACCCAGAGTCATACTGGTAGTAAACAGTAGAGCTGACATTGAATCTAGGTGTAGCACATTGCCTCTCTTATTCTTTATCTCAGGCATTATTACATTATCCAGGGTCTGTGAATCCTCCCTGTCATCTTTTCTGTGCTGCAGTGCTAAAAACGTGTCAGTTTCATTCTCTGTGTCCTATGTTGAAACACACTAGTCTTGGTCCAGCCTCTGAGGCACAGCTTCTTTGCCATCCAAAAGCGTGAATAATTGGATATACTGCTATTATTATGGCAGAACTGTATTGCTATAAAGAAGCAAATACACTTTCTAAATACAAAGTGTGGGAATTTGTTGTAATGTTTAATAAAGCATGATTAGCAAGAATGTTACTCCTTCAGACACCTGTGCATTCATCTCTTTAGCTGGTGCTCACGAGAACAGAGTGTTCCTTGATTCTAAGTATGTGGTACTTATGAGACCTGACATAGAAATGCTGTTTAGAGATGGGTGATTTAGAAACCAAAGAAAAAGTGTGGGAATTGGAAGGTCTTTCATATCTCTAGAACTGGTTGGATAATGATCTCAGTTCAAGATACTTTTCATCTTCCCTTCTGTTTTATGAAAAACTCAAGCTATTTAGCAACTTGACTTACTTAGCCATAGCTCCCAAAGTAAATTTTATATTTTTAAATCATTTCCTTGGTTTCAAATATATTGAGTTAATATAAGATACCTAGAAAATAATTTTATTTCATTTCTGGTAATGTTGTTTTCTTTTCCTCTATGCCCTTTGCTTTATTTTAATTGAAGTTTACATTTTACTTAACAAGAGCTAGTTATGAAATGTGTGTGTGTGTGTGCGTGTGTGTGCGTGTGTGTGTGTGATAGGTGGCCACAGGTAACCAGGTTCTTGGTGTTCACAGACAAAGAATTGAAATGAACACACAGAGAGTTTATAGCAGAGAGAGAGCAGATTTATTAAGCGATAGTACACTCCACAGAAGTGTACTTCTTGGGAGCGGACCAACTCTGAGCAGAGATTGACCCCAGGGGCTGGAGGTCTTCTACTCTTATAGGGTGGATATTTCCTGGCTAGTTTTGGCAGGCTTTTATTGTGCGTGTACAAATAGTTATATTACTTTAAAGCTGCTTCACATGCGGTCTCCCATGACTTTCCTTGATTGGCCACTGTGGAAGGGGGTCCCACAATGCTAATTTATTATAATGCTATTATAATGAAGCAGAAGTCATGTAGCATCTTCTGTGAAGGTGCTTTCTTGATTCCCATACTGATGCCTTTAGCCCTGGGGTGAGGCACCTCTGGAGTTTCCTCCTTCCTATCTCCTGCTTCATGTGTGTGTGCAAATAAGTAAAAGCTTTTTATGTATTGTACATTGAGCAAATATTTTGTTTTTATTTTGTTCATTTTTTGTTTTTATTTTAGGTGTTCTGATGTGTAGTTGTTCAGTATATTTTAGCCCCAAACAGAATTGTGTTTTTCTTTGGTTTCATGCCTAGAAACTCTTTGTTCTTCTGAGAGGAAATGAATATTCACCTACATCTACTTTTAGTATTTTTTAAATTTAATTTTCTAACATTTATCTCATATATCCATCTAGAATTTGTTCTGTTGGATTGTGGTCAGTTTATTTGTCCTGAGTTTTTTTTTTTCTTCCTTTGTATTTTAAAGAGAGAAGAAGAAAAAGGAAAAGAAAACCTCACAGTATTTATCTTGTTGCCTTTTATCCACTAATAACTTTATTTACAGGGAAACTGTAACTTGCTCTGGAGTTTAGATGCAGAGGTATTTCTTATTTACTTATTTATTTATGATAAAACAACAAATAAAAATACCGATATGGTTGAATAATGTAAATTATTTATGTTTTGAAGTAAATGGAAGAGAAAGAAAAGATTGAAAGTATTCTACTTTAATTGAATTCACAGATGATTTTATTTATTAATAATTATAATGTGCTTATTTATTATAACTCAACAATATATAAAAAGGGTATTTTAGTTTGTGGTATAAAGTTTTATACTGCTTACATTTATATTTAAAATTTTACTGGCAGAGGATGTGGAATTTTTCTCTTACAGCATATATAATTTGGTAAATATTACTATAACATTGTCCCAAATAAATCATTTTGTGATAAAATAAACTTGCCTTCAAATAAAGGTATTCGTCTACTCTTTAAACACCAGTCTAAACTAATGATTAAAAAAGCACTTAACCTGCCTACCTACTATTTTCCAAGTACATGCTAATATAAACAGTAAGTACAATCGTCATCTGCTGCTGAGAAAACTCCATTTCTAAGAACTGCTTTTCCTCTCCTCCTTCTCTCCACCTACACCCACACACTTGTGCTCTAGTCAGCAGCTTAGTGCCTGCAGTCTCGTTTGGGTTTAGGAAAAGTGCTTTGCTTTGTTTTGTTTAATAGAGAATTAACCTATATGGTTATATCAAAGATAGTACATTTTATAGAAAATGATTAATAAAAATGAAAAGCAGAATACAATGTTTTTGTCACCTCCATGAATAATTTAACAATTATCAGCATTTACTGTCCAAAACATAATGTCCAAGTATTTTGGGGCTGTCACATTTTTATTGAGGGTTTTAATCTTAAAATGTATTTCAAGAAAAAAAAATGTTTTTGTTCATATTTGCAAAGTTAAAATATTTAGATACATTCTGAATTAACGAGCTACCCTAAATTTAAAAGGTCATATTTTTCACTGTCAGTTTCATTTACATGTAAAAATGGTTCACAAAAGTTTTGTAGTACTTATTTCTACAGAAGCAGAGAAAATTAGTCAATCATCCATATTAATTCAGGAGAATACATTGCTTTCTAGGAAGAATGTAATTCCTTCTTATTCAGCTTGGCTACTTATAAATTTCCCCCCCTCAAATGCCTATACCTTTCTTCTCTTTCAATATTTATGTTGGTGTTTTATTTTTAAAGATGATTTTTTGTAGCAAAATATTAAATCATGTTGAGAGAAAGTCTGTAAATTCACATTACTAAGTAACAAGTTCTGCTACTATTTCACACTTCAACAATGAAAACAATCTGTATTAAGTTTACATATAATTTAACCAGTTAATTTATGGGTATCTCTTCATAAAAAAAGGAAGCTTTATTTTACTGTTTTTCTTTCCACAAAATATGATTGCTTATATTATAATAATCTTTTAATATTTGATATTGATTATCATATATATTTGTAGAATTATCTGTAATTTAGGGTTGTATTTTAATTTGAGGGTTAACTTAGAAACAATGAAGCTAAAATGAATGGAATATATTTGCTAGAGATTAAAATGAGACTTAAATTAATTACGGTTAATCCCAGATTGTATCCATAACATAAATTATTGTGATCAGTCATATTAGAACATATATACACAAAATAATTTTTACAGCAGTTGTTTCAGAAGTCATTCAACTTTTCATGTTGTAGAAAGATATGTCTACATCTATGTTGGTTTATTTTGTTAGGAGAAATAAGCAAAAGGAAAATGAAATGTATAAACCCTGTCTATTTTACCAGAAGAATCCATAATAAAATCATAATTCCTCAAATTATTAATTTGTTATTCTCTACCTTTACTTTTAATTAAAATTAATAATTTCTATGTAAATTATCTGTAGTACTTTAGCAAATATGTAATACTCCTTTTGAAGTATGTGCTAATGGTCTTTTGCTGGGCGAGAGTGTTTTATTTCTAATATTTCTGATATTTACATTTACAGCATGGTTTGTTTTTACACAAAAAGAAAAATTGGTAATAGATATAAAATTACAATTTCTACTTTTAAGTTTCCTAATGCTAAGATTTACTTTATTTGGGAAAATATATTTGGCAGATCTGGACACATTATAATAAAATGTTTTCCTCAGTTCCAAACTAAGTAGGCTTCAATATCTTGAATTATATAGATGATTGTTTTTTATATTAAACTTGTGATTGCAGCATATACATTTTTTTTACATGTACTCAGGCCTTTTAGATGATAACATAGTGCTTTAGTTTTTAGGTTATCAGTGGTATTGTTTTCGAGTTTTAAGCTTCCACGAAACCTGATGTACCGTCTTTACTTTTAGCCTCAGCTTCTTAAATAATTTCTACAACTTGAAAAATGTTCAAAGCATTTTGCTGTATAATTTATACCTCAATATATAGTGCAGCACGTACATGGACATAATCAGTTCACAGAAAATACACCAGGGACATGAGTCGGACACACAGAAACCTGGCTTGACTCTCATGTACTACCTGGACTCATGGTTGTATGATTTTTACATTATATCCTGAGTAAAATTATGTTTGATGAGCAAAATATTTTATAAAGTTATCATTCACTGAAGTATTCTATTTATGGTGTTGATGATGAGGAAAGGGGAGCATTGGCTATTTGATTGTCCAAAAAAGATTCTCCATACAGTTTTGTTTGCTTTGGTTTTAGATGAATCTCTAATATACTTAGCAATCCTAGGGAACACTCATATGTTAGTATCTCCATAGTCCAAATTTACTCACTATGTGGAAAGCATAAACATCTAGAGTTTGGAAGAGGAAATCAAGCACTAATAGTATATCACTTAAGAGATATCTGCTTTATTTGTTGAATTATGACAAAAAATTATCTAAAAGTTACTATCTGAAGTAATGGTAGATTGATCCTTAATAAATGTTTTGAATCATTGGAACTCCATGAAGTCTCATACTTAGGTCACTATTAATCATTCTTCGCTGATAGGTCCTTATGAAAATCCATTTTTAAAAAAGTCAAAATCTGTAGGGCTTTATCTAACTATAAAAGAGAAGATCAACATTTCAGTGACAATACCCATATCATTTGAAAATGAAATAAATCAAATTCCCATGGCTGTGAAAATTATTCAAAGAATTAATTTGTTGCTCAATCTTTGTAATCATAAGAAGCATATTCTGGTATCCAGCATATTCAGACACTGCTTTTGCTTAAGGAGACAACTAATATGAGGATTATATAATTTTTACTATGAAGGGGATGGACAGCATTAGGAGAAATGCACTCACAAAATAATTGCCTAGTGTGTTGAAAACAAATCTGCAAGATTAATGATTTTTAAAAGCAATAAAACTCCTTTTATTTGTGCTGCCAATAAAAGAATCATAGATCACAATGAAAAGGAGTTTGGTAAAAATCAGTCTTTGTTTAAATCAAAACTTTTTTTTAATTGTTTTAACAGTGCTTTAATTTTAGGAATTAAAAACATAACTTCACTGCAGAGGGGCCTTATAACTCCTCAGTTTCCATTCTTTATCTCTTACTAAAGAAAAATCTAGACAAATATTGTATTTTTGTGATAATTTCTCTGACACAGGGGCGACCCCAAAGAAATAGAATTATCCTCTGGAGGACAGGCCCCTTGTAGTACAGGCTTCCCATGCTAGGTGAATTGTCTAGGAACCCATCTGCATCAGTGTACCAGTTGGTGTTGTGAGAGGCTGTGTTCAGATTCTGGGAGGGTTTTTTTTTTTTTTTTGAAGACCCTTTCAATGTCTTTGCCCATTTCATGATGGGAGATTTAGGAGCATACCTGCCCATTCTGTGCTGTGTTCAGCAGTTTTTGACCAAAAATGGCATGATACTCATGTCCCACTTCCCTATTCACCAGATCTTGCCCCAAGTGATGTTTTTTTTGTTTGTTTTCCTGGTTGAAAAAAGTCCTCAACGGGAAAAGTTTTCCCAATGTGAAAGAGATTAAAAAAAAAAAAAGCACTAAAATGCATCAAAATCAAAGAGTTCAAAAATTGTTTTGGCAATGGAAAAAATGTATCGAGAGGTATATTTCATCAAATGGAGAGTACGTTTAATGTGACTGAAATTTAAACATGTAAGAATAAAAACACAATTTTTTTATAAATAAATTACATGTTTTTTGGGTCCCGCCCTCATATAATGGATCAAGGAATAATCAGTAGTTATATTCATCATCTCTTGCCTAAATTATAATTTTTCTCTAGAAATGTCTTTTTAAAAATGTTTCAATATATCATGAAAAATACAATTACATTTCGATTTTAAATATTACTAAATTAACAGTTCAACTCGCTACTCCTTTAATTCTCCTTTTATAATACATTATTCTCCATTCTTTGTTTTTTGTTTTCTTTCGTTTTTATAGTGTGACAAGTAATTTAAGATCAGAAATTTCAGGTAACTTTGAAAGTGAACACACAGAAGTTAGTGGTTTTGTAGAAATTAAATTTATTGTTATCATTTATAACAAGTCTGGTGATTCTAGATCTGAGCATCGTCATCTGTGTTTGTTTTTTTCCATGTGGTTACAAAGTCAATGTGACAGAGACTTGTTCAGGTCTCCATAGTTATCTCCATATCAGTCTGCTAGAAAAAACATGGAAAAGTTTATAAGGAGTTTCTTCAAGGGCAGGTCTGAAAACCTGGAACATCATTTCCTATTAGACTGACTAATTCAGCTTGGTTTGCCAAGAGCCTTTTCTGATTTAAGCACTGAAATTCCCACATCCTGGAGTTGCCTTAGTCATGAACAAAAATGGTTAGTCAACCTATTTCCACTAACTTTCCACTGCGGAGAACATGGTCACATCTAAAGACAGAAAGCTCACACATATCTTGCTCTGGGGTTAAAAGAAAAAAGAGAATTACAGATTTGATGGATTGCTGGCAACACCCTCTACAAAGGGTTCTGATTTATTAAGCTTTAATCCAAAGCTCTTATCTCATTACTTGGTATAGAGTAGCATATAAGTAAACAATGAAGTAATATTAATGAAACATATTTTAATGTTCCTTTAAATTTAAAGAAAGGAAAAAATTATAAATAAAAATTCCTGAACAGATATACGAGGTCTGTCTGGAAAGTCCAGCCATTGTTAATGTAATGAGAATGGTTGGAGTACCATCAGTGCAACCTGGCAGCCAAGGAAAGTGGACTGGAGTATGCATGGATGAACAGTGATGGAGCCAAGGCTCACAGAACCTAGGTGTTACTCCAAAGCAGGTGAATAGTTTTAAGCATGTAATTTAAATTCTCTGGACTTCTATTGTATTATCCCTCATATTGGAATATTAATTTGTGTGTGTGTAATGTTGAAGATAGAATTAAGCAATGTAAACAGAGCACTGATAAATGGTAAAATGTTATGAGAACATTAACTCTCATAAACCATGATATGTACTTATTGGACTGTGTATAGCACTATGCTTGCTTTTCCAAACTGTAACAGAATGTAGACTCCAGAAATTTCTTTTTATTAGCATTCTCTCTTCATTACAGGTAAAAATTGCTAATGAAGCATCATGTTTTGGGGATTTTTTAATTCCCTATGACAAATAGCTCAGAATGCAGGTAATATATTTCCCAGTCTTGGAAATCATTGTTTTTCTGCATATTAGCAAAGCAAGTTAGGTGGAGAGGTTTTACTAGATGCTTCCAGGTATAATATGTGCTTTAAAAATTATAAGATAGTAACCAATTGAGAAAAGGTTTTTCAAAGTGATAAATTTGTTTAGGTAATGTAAAATTACCTACCTCTATTAAAAAAAGTGTTAAAATAAATATACATATGGTTAAATTGATGATGATAATTTAGGCAGAATAGACTTTTTAGTCAATGCAAAGGTACGCACGTTCCTTTGTGTGTTTCTTAAATTTTATTAAAGTTATTATTCTGTACATGTGTCACTCTACATATTGGTTTTTCCCTTGTCTTTTTCCTTTTCGTTGACTTTATTGGCATGACATTGGTTAACAAAATTATATAGCTTCCAGGTGTACAAGTCTATAATACATCACCTGTATATCGTACCCTGTGTTCAGCGCCCTAAGTCAAGTCTCCTTCTGTCACCATTTGTACCCCTTTACCCTCTTCTACTTCTCCCTGTTACCCTCTTCCTTTGCTAATCACCATGCTGTTTTCCACGTTTTGGTCCTTTGACACTGACTTAAGAAGAAACACTTTAACAGTTCTTTATTTTTGTGATAATATATGTAAGTTGAAGAAAGAGAGAGAAAAATGCTAGGAAGAAATCAGAAGTAGGCTTAGAGCAGAGGCTTTTAAACTATGTCTCTTGGGCAATTTAAAATGCCTCAGCTCTCAGGCAGGAAGTGAAAAGGGAAACAGGGCAGCCAGCGCTAATGCTCTACTCTTCTATGTCAGCCACAGCAGTGCTGCCTCTACCTGATTTATACCTCTTAAGGATAAAGAGACTCCATTCCTTTAAAAATTTTTTTGAAAAACCATTGCTTTTTGAAATTATATTGTTATTTATTTATTTATTGTAAGAGGAGGCTGCATGTTGCTGATTGACGAAGTGCCAATCAAGCATCCTGGAGAAAAGGTAAAGGCAAACTGACCTAAAGTAGACTACATTATGATTTTTATGGTGAAGGAGGGTCTCAGAAATATTCTGAAAAAAAGGAAAAAAAGAATGCAAACAAAATGGAAAAAATCAGGAGCAAAAGTCATGGAGTTGAATGTGTAATAAGCTGAAGCTGACTCGGGCTGAGAGGAGAACCCTTAAATATATGAAATATAATGAAGTTATTGTTTGTACCCACAGTGTCACTTGACATGTTCACCACTACCTTAAGGTGAAGCATCGGCCTGTCAGAGATGCTAGATGATTAGAAGCATCACTGGTCAGTAGAAGAAATTAAAGTGCTAGTATGTCAGAGTATATGAAATTTTGTGGGTTTGTTAGATGAACTAAATAATATTAGCACTCTATCAATGTTAAGTACATATAAACAAAGGTCATGGAAGTTATTTAGACATACTGTTTGTTCTTAAAACACTGAACAGCATTCAGATGAATGTTAATCCCACTGTCTCCTAATGGATGAAATTTTTATATCAGATAGATGGGTTTCATAGACTCTTTGTTTCATGGTTTGATGTTACTATGAGCTATTAACATTTATTTTGTCTCAGGAATGTTCTGATAATGGACCCATTTCCCAGTTAGGAAGGTGACAGGAGAACATGTTCTATGCAGACTTCGTTCAAAATATGATTGTTTCATAGAAATGCAGAGAAAGGTAGAAGGTAATGTTGGGTTCTGATCTTTAAAAAAATCTGTACAAAGAGCAAGTTTTTTTTTCCCTACCACAGAGTAAATCAGATTCTATAAGGCAAGAGCAGAGAGCAAGAATTAGATACACAGTTTTATTAAGGTCCTTGAGGTGAAGTCCTGGAAACAATTCTCACCCACAGTGAGGTCAAAACCCCACCGGCAGAATAAAGTCCTCAATTATATTTTGGAATCTGAGTAGAAAAGTCCTGAGCCTTGTTTCCCAGATGGGACTGAGGAAATCAGCAAGTTTCCAGAATTCCCTTACATCTTGCCATAATTCAATAACAACTGATTAGATATCATTTCGGTGTGGTTTATCTGTGTAGAGAAACCCTGAAATAACCCCTCTAAATTTACTGAAGACGCATAGCTACATAACAGTGCTTCAGAATTGCCCAGTGCTGTTGAAAAGGGTCACAGAGATACATGGAGAGTATCTATAGGTTTGAAGAGTTTTAGCAGGGATTTGGAGGGTTTTGAGTGGTGTGCATGGGACCTTGACAAGATAAGCATAGGGACACTGTGAGGAATTCAGAGGACATATGCCAGTGAGCATGGACCAGTGGAACTGAAGAGTAGAGCAGTGACAAGCAGGGGACCCAAATAAGACATGAACATGTGTAGTTACCTATCAGATCTTAGATAAACTTTTTGGAGATGGATAGAGTATAATAAAAACTGAATTAATTGAAAGACTCCTGTTTTGAATAAGTTTGCAGAGTGTGGACAATCTCCCCACTCCAGGAAAATTTGTTACTGCCCCTAAATAGAAAAAAAAAGTATGAGTTAGTTTAGTTAAAAAAAAAAAGTTGATAAAAATGAAAATAAGGACCTCTCCACCCTTTCCTTATGTTTTAGAATTATGTAATTTATACCCATTATAGTATTCAATATTTTCCCCATTATATTTGATGAACCTTCATCATTGAAGTACATTAGTTGAAAATACAGTGGAGCCAGAATGCCTAAGTTAAAACCCTGGCTTAGCCACCTACTGACTGTGTGACCTAAGACAAGAGTTATGTGGCTGCTCTCTGGATCTGTTAGCTCCTCCATAAAATGGAGACACTTAATTTCTTGCCTTGCATGTGCATTATAAAGATTAAATGAGGTAATTTATGAAAGAATTTAGAAAGTATCTGGTGCCCCATGAGTGCTCAGTAAATGTCGCCAGTTTCTTGTTATTACAGTGGTTAAAAGGGAGTGATACTATTTAGAGTGCACACCGAAGTCTTTGTATTGTCAGACTGGTTCTGATGTTGAGCCTTCCTAATGGATTCAGTCTACAAAAAATTGAATAAATGCTTGGAACGCCCATTACCAGGTAGTGCTCTAGTAAGTGAACAAAAATACATCGTGGTCTTATGAAGATTACATTCTATTTGTAGGAGTAAACGATAAATTAATAAACATACACTATTTCCAGTGGTAAACATTGGGGTAGATCATCAACTGACAGAAACTTCAGCATCTCGGAGTTTGAAGCAAATTTATTTTACCATCATGTCACAAGTAATGCTTGTCAGTGGTGGGCAGGGTGAGGTGCAATCTCTGCTCTGAGTGGGCATTTAGGGTCTCAAGCTCTTTCACTGTGTAGTTTCACCATTATTGTGGGATACTTATTTGCCTGGTGGACAAGGAAAAAAGTTGGCATCTGGATGAATGCGTAGAAAATTTTGATTCTAGGTGTTAGTCCTGCATCGCTTCAGCTGTATTTCATTGACCAGAACTCAGTAATTCAGGAAATGCAATAAAGACTGGGAAATAAGATCTTCATTCCCTGGGGAGACAGGAAATAGATTTGAACATCTAACATTGCCTCAGCAACATGTTGAACATTGCAATGAAGAAAAATAAAGCCAATTGAGGTGAAAGAGTGGGGCAAATGTGTAGATATTTTAAGTATGATCTTAAACAAAGCCTGCCTGGGAAACATTTGTGTAGAGACTTGAATAAAGAGACTAAGTGAAACTATACAAATTACTGAAAAAAAAAAGTTAATGGTAATTTCAATAGAGTGAAATGGTAGGTTGTATTTCAGTAAGAATGTAATGGCAGTGCATTGAAACAAGCAGTTCAAATCCCAAAAAGAGATAGTTCTTAAATCCTTTTTCATGGTCTTACCATGGGATTGGAAAAATATTTCTGTCAAGAACCAAATAGTAAATATTTCAGTCTTTGTGGGCCCCATACAGTGTTCATCTTACCTATTCAACTCTATCATTGTAATGTGAAAGCAGCTATAGACAATACCAAAATGAATGATCAGAGCTGTGTTCATTCCAATAAAAATTTAATAAAACTGTCAGAAGGCCAGGTTTGACCTATAGACCATAGTTTTTCTACACCTACTTTATAGCAGCATCTATAAGGTGGACTGAATTCTAACATATTTTTCTTTAACTATAAACAAGTCCTTGCACATAATAATTATAACTTAAATAGTTTAGTTATATTCATAATTTATCCTAAGTTATCAGGATAGGAGTATAAAATATAAAATTAGTCCTAGGTGAGTTTCTTACTGGCTTAATGGATTTTGAAATATTTTAATTCCCTCATCTATTTGGGTTTTAACAAATTATTTTTGAGGTTTTTAAGACTAATGATATGTGGTATGATGTAAGAGATCTATTTGAAGACCTCTCATTTTAACATCTCTGAATTCCCCTTGCTCTTGTCCAGGGCCAGCCAGTATATAATTGCTGCTGTTTGTACATGTATATACTACTGTGTTTTCTTGACACAAAGGGAAGAATGCAAACCCTTAAAATTCAGTCAACACATTTAAATCATTTGAAGAATAAATATAAATACTGGTTGTTTTTTAATACAATGATGAAATTTTTTCATCTTATAAAGTATTATCTTTAAAATTTGAAGAGAGATAAAGCCTAGAAAAAAATTCCAGTTGACAATAATGAAAAACTTTCATAAAAATTCCGTATCCTGGTTGCACAGAGCAATATAAATATGATGACACATCATATTTATATAAATATATATAAATATGATAACACAAAGAAATATAAATATATTTATATAAATATGATGGCACAAAGTAGAAAAGTGATTTGTAAGAATTAGATTTAAAAAAAAGACATTTTAGGGAGAGCTTATGCAATTTATTTGCTATATATTTATATCATTAATATATAGTTATAGTTATGTCTAAACTTACTCAAAAACAACTTAAAAAACGCTCTTGACAAAATAATTACTTTCTAATAAAAGTGTTTTCATATTTTAATTGGTATAACAATTTTTTTTATTTTAGTAATTATGAATACTGATAGATTTCACAATTGATGACATATTTGATTTCATTAAATACAATTGAGTTACAATATAAATTAAGGTGATATAAGTAAATAGCATAGATATTATAACTATTACTATCAGTATTTTTCTGCAGTATCATTTAGAAACAAAGATAATAAGCTATTCATTTTAAATATGAAGAAACAGGATATTTGGTCCAATAGTTAAGTTTGAAGTAGTTGAGTGCTTTTATGATATATATATATTATGTATAAGTTATATATATGAATGACAGGAAAATAATTTATGAAACTCATATGTGAAAAGAAACTGACTGCATTACCAAGCAGAAATAGATGTAATATTGTTGGGAATGGCTAAATTTAATTTCTCATAAATCTAAAAACCATCTTTTGTTTTTCTTTATATTTAAAAATTATTTATATAGAATAATATTTGAATACAACATGGAGATTGAAGAGTTATATAAGAAAAATATATATAACCACAATACTAATATATTGACTATTTACTAGGCAATGTTAATATTCGTTATATATTAGATTCTAGGTGCTGGAGATTTGGCAACAAACAAAACAGATGAAAATGTCTATCTTTATGAATCCTGTATTTTAAAAGTATTAATAAACAAAAAAAGTGAAGAATATATATTAGAAGATTTTAAGTTCTCTGGTGAAAAATAAAGAAGGGTAATGGGGAAAAGTAACTTCTCGATAGTTTTTGTTTGATCAGGGATGTTTTCTGATAAGAGGATAATTGGACAGAGAACTGGAGTTAGAACATATTTGACTCTCAAATGCATCTGAAGCAAATGGAAGATCGTATGCAAAGGTCATCTAAGATAAGACGATCCTTTGATATAAGGCGTTGTTTTGCTAAGTCATCCCAAAGGCTGGCATTGTCACCACTCTAATGTATTTAGATATGGGAACAGATGTTACAAATCACTCACCAGAAAAATATAAATAAACTGCATTTAGTGTTCAAATCAAGTTGAGGAGGGGAGAGTTCCCGCAGGAGACTGAAGATCTCTGGAGGAGAGAGTTGGCTTCAGATTTTTGTTGTGGGCAGGAGATGAAACTGTAATGGGAATTCTTATGTTGGCTAGGGGCTGCACTGTTTGAAATTCTCACCAGCCCGCAGAGACAGAGGGCACTCACAGGTGGTCTTTCTCTCAAGTCACAAAGCTGGTGAGGTACCACGGATATGAGAAGCAGAGAGGGAATGAGGGAGCCTATCTAAGGTCAAACATCATATGCAGGGTGCTCTTCTTTATTATAGGAAATAAATCTAATTTCAAATCAAGTTTGAAATTCCTTAGTGACATATTATCCTGAAAAGCATTAAAACATGAAAGATTTATAAGAACTGTAGAGTAATTAAAGAAATGAAATTTGTTACATAAAACATTTTAAACAAAATGTCAGGAACACTAGTAGTTTGAGTTAATGAACAAAACTGCTTATTTTTTGCTTGTTTCAAACTGTTTTGCATTTTTAACAATTCAAGACTTCAGTTCAAAAAATTATTGTTTATTTCTTTCTCTTTATCACCTGATATTTAAATGTAATCTCTAGCTTCTGCATGACCCTAGAAAACATCAGCAAAATGAAAAGGAAACCTACCATATGGGAAAATAGGTTTGCGAATGATACCTCAGACAAGTGTTTGATCTCCAAAATATGTAAAGAACTCACATGACTCCACTCCAGGAAGACAATCTAATTAAAAAATGGACAAAGGACCTGAACAGACACTTCTCCAAGGAGGACATACATAAGGCCCAGAGACATAGTGAAGGATGCTTAGCATCACTAGTCACCAGAGAGATGCAAATTAAAACCACAATGAGATACTACTTCACACCAATCAGAATAGCCATCATAACCAAATTAACAAACAACAAGTGCTGGCGAGGATCTGGAGAAAAGAGAACCCTAGTGCACTGCTGAGAGGAATGCAGACTGATGCAGCCACTGTGTGAAACAGGATGGAATTTCCTCAGAAAACTAAAAATGGAACTGCCTTTTGACCCAGCAGTTCTACTGCAGGGATTATACCCTAAGTAACCTGGAACACCGATTCAAAGAAACATGCACCCCAATGTTCATAGCAGCACAATTTACAATAAACCAAGTGTTGGAAGTAACCTAAGTGCCCATCAGGAAATGAGTAGATCAAAAAACTATGGTAGTTTTACACAATGGAATACTATGCAGCAGAAAGAATGGAGCTACTACCCTTCATGACAGAGTAGATTACACTAAGTGAAATAAGCCAGTCAGAGAAAGACAAATACCATATGATCTCACCTATAAGTGGAACCTAATCAACAAAACAAACAAGTAAGCAAAGAACAACCGGAGACATGGAAATAAAGAACAAACTGGCAGTGGAGGAGAGAGGGTGAGAGCCAGGGGAATGAGGGGAAGGGTTGTCAAGGAACATGTATAAAGGATCCATGGACAAAACCAAAATGGGGATGGATTGAGGGTGGGAGGAGGGGGTGGGTGAAATGTTGGTGAGAAAATGGAGACAACTGTACTTGAACAACAGTAAAAAAATAAATGAAAAAAGACAACAAAAAACAAAGAAGCAATTATACTTTAGACTCCAGTCCTTGTGATGATAACTTTGAATAGGAATGAAACTCTGATTGATCCCAGCCATTTTTGGGACATTAACATCCCCCCCTTAAAAAAGAAAACAACCTAAAAAGAAATCATATAAAACATTTAAGTAAAAAAATGGGAAATGATTATTTGTGAAACCTACCTAGAGACTGGCAGCCTCTCTACCTCCACATCACACATAAGAAATCACAAACTCAACCATTAGGATCAGTCTTATCGTAACTTCTTCCTTGAATCCATAAACTACACATCTATAACCTTTCACAATATTTAATCATATACCTTCTATAGATATTAGTACATGTACTGTAACTTTAGTCTATTTTGATTTGCAGTTGTGTCTCTATTCTTTGATTATATATTTAAGGAGTAAGCTCTCATAAGGCAAATGATGTGCCTCTTCCAACTCATTCTTTTATCCCTAGCACCAAGTTAAATGACCAAAATGATTTGCTTGTTTAATTAAAAATGCATTGCAATAATTCCTAATGTTATTCGAAGAGTATTAAAACATTCCACATTATTGAATATATGGTCCCTTCTGATAACATAAAAGATGTGAACACATAATTGGTGAAATCTGAAAAGGACTGCTTCAGTGACACACACACCCAAGAATGAGAATGGGGGGTGTTCATCAGAGTTACTGAAGGAAAGAGGCGATTGGAAAAAAAACACCTCTCTATTTCCCCTTGTATGTGGATAGGCACCTAGGTTCAGATCTTTCTCTTAACGCTTTCTAGAAGAATGTTCAAATTATAAATTATCTCCCATTCTTTATTTCAAATCGAATGTTGCTTAAGATCATAAATCTTGTTTGTTTTGCTTTTTAAAGAAATATGAGATTTTAGTCTTTCAGGCTATTATTCAAATAAAATAAGTCCATAGCACTCATCTGGTAGTTACTTTCTGGTAATTTTTCAACCTGAATCATTCAGGTCAAATACAAATATTTTTCAATCTTACAGGGTTTTTATTTTTTCCCTTTCTTCCTCGATTTAATTTCCTCATCATTCCACTTCACATTGCCTATGTAAATTAAGCTGTCGTGCTCTAAACCACAAGTTCCCTCTTCTCTATCTCCTCAGTAACAGCTTCAAAGTACTGAAAAGCTAAAATAGCTACAAAAGAACAATTAATTTGTGCAAAATCACAGAGGCGCTGTAGGTATTCCAAACACTACAATAAGGCTTTTATCAGAGAGCTAACCTGCAGAGCATTAAGCTAAAAAGTAATAGGGTTGAACATGCAACACAATGATGAAGATGATAAAGGAATCTCAAGAACATGCAGAGAATCAGGGTAACATGATTTAGAAGTGATGCAGTTATTTCAAATGAACATCTTCATAAGTACATATGAAAAGTGCTGATCTGTGTGGAAAGCTTGGTTTAGATCAGCAGGTAAAATTACACCTAGTTTTGGAGAAACTTATATTTTTATAGAAAGTACTATTGAAGATTCTGATATTGCACCCTGAGGTTCCTCAATATATACTTGATTGGCTGACAAATTTATATTTAAAATTTTAAGCCTCTGAACTACTAAAAAAAAGAGATATCATATTATACCTAAAACTGCCTAAAGAGTAACATTAAAACATAGTCTGGAGTGCCCCCACCTCTTGTGCTCAAGTGGCAATGAAAACAATTACTTTAATCATCAATTGTTTATTTAATAGTTGCTCATTACCCAAAACTATGTTAGGTGCTATGGTCTGGAAAGAAAGTAAAGATATTACTATAATATCTACCTAAACACATTAAATGCTTCCAGAACTAGGTAGAGAAAAATTAATTTCTAATAGTGAATTAAATACAGTGGATGCACTAGGATACAGAAAGAGGGGAGGTTTTGTATTATAGAAACTCTAAGGGATATATTCCTTAATTACTCTTCAAAACATATATGTCTAGATTTAAATCCTAGGCCCTCTGTTAAATATTCTCATATTTTTTGACAAATATTCTCTCTTTAAATTTAAGTTTTATCAGATGTAAAACAGGGAGGATAACACAGTACTAAAAGAGCTGTTATAAAAATAAAAGAAGGAAAAATACTTCACTGATGGTAGCTTCTGGCAGGTGTGAGGTGATATCTCATGTGGTATTAATTTGTATCTTTCTGTTGGCTAGTGATGTTGAGCATTTTTTCATATGTATATGGGCCATCTTATATGTCCTCCTTGAAGAAGTGTTTATTCAGCTCCTTTGACATTTAAAAAATTATTTATTTTTAGAGAGAGGGGGAGGGAGGGAGAAAGAAGGAGAGAAACATCAATGTGTGGTTGCCTCTCATGTACCCCCTCCACCGGGGATGTGGCCTGCAACTCATGCATGTGCCCAAACAGGGAATTGAACCAGTGACCCTTTGGTTTATAGGCCAGCATTCAATCCACTGAGCCACACCAGCCAGAGCTGCCTATTTCTTTAATATTTCAGAGATTAAGTCCTTGTCTGAAATATCATTGACAAATATGTTCTCCCATAAAGTGGGTTCCCATTTCATTTTGATAATGGCTTCTTTAGCTGTACAGTAGCTTTTTAAATCTAATGTAGTCCCATTTGTTTAATTTTTCCTTTATTTCCCTTGCCCTGGGAGATATATTGGCAAAAATATTGCTACACAAGCTAGCTAAAATTTTACTGTCTACATTTTTCTCCAAGAAGTAATGGAGGAAGATACAAATAAGTGGAAGTGTAGACCACATTTATGGACTGGAAGACTTAACATCATTAAAATGTCCTTACTACCCAAAGCAACCTATAGATTCAATGCAATTCTTATTAAAATACCAGTTGCATATTTCATAGTCTAGAAAAAATATTCCAAAAAGGTATGTGGAACCACAAAGAGCCTCAATAGCCTGAGCAATTTTGAAAAAGAAGATCAAAGTTGTGGGGACCACAAGACCTGATATCAAACTACAGTGCAAAGCCACTGTGATCAAAACAGTCTTGTGCTGACATTAAAATAGACACACAGACCAATGGAACAGACTGGAGGGCCCAGAAATAAACCCGTGTCTTTAGGGTCAATTAATATTTGACAAAGGAGGCAGGAGTATACAATACAGTCAAAAGAGTCTTTTCATTAAATGGCATGGGGAGAACTGGATTGGTACATGCAAAAATATGAAACTAGACCACCATCTTATACCATACACCAGCATAAACTCAAAATGGATAAAAGACGAATATAAGTTATGATACCAATAAAATCCTACAGGAGAACACTATTTTTTTCAATAAGAAAAGAATTTTATACCATGGAGGTGTTCCTGTTATTAATATTCTTTTATTTTTGTTTACTTTTTATTTCCACACATACAAAGATAACAAAAACAATAAAAAACTTTAGTCCTTCAGGTGTTGAGTTCAAATTTTTTTTTTTTCACTTATTGGTGACATAAAAAATTACGTGAATATTCTGAACATTTGTTTTCTCTTCTCTAAACCTGGAAAAATTCTGTCATAATACTTATATATAAAGGATCTTGTGTAGTGCTTGGAATACCAGTGTTCAGTATATTTTGGTTTACTTTCTTCTAAATTGTTGAAAATTATTCTCTATATAAATATCTCTTGAAAACCTAATGTAAGGCTACATAATTAGGAAGACGCATCCAAATAAATGTACAAAGACTCTACGATAAAGAAAAAAAACTAACGTACACACAATTTTAGCACAAAACTAGCAATAGAATGTTAACACTAAATTTATGATTCTTATAGTAGGAGAGAATATAATACATAAACTTTTAAAATAGCATAAGGCAATATGTAATTCAATGATAAATAGTGATATAATACTTTGTATAAGTGAGTCAAAGAAAATGGAAATTTTAAGTGTACTGGTCAGGAAATACTTCATTGGGATGGTGGGTAGTAAACTTGAGAAGGGCAGGAATTGGGCAAATATAATGGAGAGAAGAAACCATAGCTTTATGAATGCATGTTAGGTCTAACTATGCCTGCCAACAGCAAAAGCTTACATACAAGATGCATTGGTTATGTAGCCCTCAGTCAGGAATACTTTTTCTTAGTTCTCAATTCCACAAATGGTTTGACCAATAAATAACTGCAAATAATCAACTAATAAAAGTGTACATATAAAAAGATATTGTATATTTCCTTACCATTGTCATTTTGAATTTTTATAAACTTTTATTTCTAATGGCTTTTTCCATAGGTTTTCCTGAATGTTTATTGCCTTGCCTGAACTTTATATAATCCTGAAGTTTTGAGGGATCCATGTTAAGCTAAATAAAATAGCATTATCAAGGTGCAACTTTAGAAAGACCTATTTATAAAGAGGAGTTTCCTGATTCCAATTTTTTATGTAAGAGTTTGTACATTTTCCATTATATTTTATAAATTTGTAATTTAGATAATAGTATACCAAACTTTTATCATTTTCTCATATATATATTGCAGCATTCATCTCTGACAAAAACAGATAAAAATAACATTCTCAACAAAGTTACAGCACTGAACATAGCAAGGTTTTTAATTTTATTCTAATTATACATATATTTATATTTATTGAGGTGACATTAGTTAATAAAATTATATAGGTTTCAAGTGTACAATTCTATATCACATCATCTGTGGTATCATGTTCACCACCCCAAGTCATGGACTCTTCTTTCATCACCATTTATCGCCCATATTCTTCAAGTTTACCCCAACCCCCTTTACCTCTGCTAATGACCATGCTGTGTCTGTGTCTGAGTTTCTTTTTCTTTACCTTTTTTTGTTTTTTGCATAATCCCTTTACCTTTTTGACTCAGACCCTCAACCTCTTTCCCTTCTGACAGCTGTCTGTCTGTTCTCCATTTCTATGAGTCTGTCTCTATTTCGTTTTAGTTTATTTTGAACATAGCAATATTTGCTCCATGTTATTCAAGACTTTGTTTCTATTTAAATTTCTGTACTTGTTATTTGTAAAAAAAATAAAACAAAACTTTTTTCACTTAATATTTGAATCATGATCTAAATGAGCTTATCTTTGCTTGATACATTTTTTTCGGCTTTATTTATTTATAAAATTGTAAGGTACTTAAAGTGTACAATGTGATGACTTGATATATACATTCACTGTGGCAGGATTTTCCCCAATGAGTTAATTAAAAACATCTATCATCTCACATATTTACTTTTTTGGAGGTGGAATAAAAACATTTATGTTCTACTACCTTTATAAATTTTAATTATAAAATAGTTTTATCTACTCTAGTCACCATGTCATACCTTAGAGTCTCAGAACTTATTTATCATATAACTGAAGGTTTGTACCCTTTCATTAATTTCCCCCTATTTTTCCCAATCCCTCAGTCACTGGCAGCCACTTCTCTGCTTTATTTCTGTAAGTCTGACTTATTTTTTTGATTTCACATATGTGAATTTATGCTGTATTTGCTTTTCTTTTGTCTTATTACACTTTGCACAATGCGTCCTAGGTTCATCTATGTTGTTGCAAATGGTAAGGCTTCTTTCCTTTTAAAATTGTACTATTTCATAACACATATATACATATATATAAGAATATATATTTATATAGAACTATAGGTGGTATTATATGTATTGTATTTTCTCGATCTATCTCTCTTTTGATAGATGCTTAGCTTGTTTCTATAGTGTGGCTATCACAAATAATACCGCAATGAATATGAAAGTCTAGATATATCTTCGATAAATGATTTTGATTCCTTTAATATATGCTCAGAAAGTGATATGGGTGAATCATACGATAGTTCTATTTGTAATTACCTGAGGGGGAATCTCCATATTGTTTTTTATACTGGCTGCACCATTAACATATTTTCCAAAACTGCACTTTTCCCTCCATCCATCCCAACATTTGATTTTCTTCTCTTTTTGATAATACACGTCTTGTATTTTATACTATTATAATAATATATTATATATTATATCATATTATATTATAGTATAGTATATTATTATGCTGTTATTATATTATATAGTATATAAGTATATTATATACTATAATTATAATTATATAATATTATATTTTATAATTAATAAGAATACTATTATAATAACATAATTATGTACTATTATAATAGTATTATAATAGTATAAAATAATAGATAATAATATATTATAATACTATTATAATACTCATCTTGTCAGTATGTTTTGATAATAACACTTGAGAAATGTGAACTTGGTGTGCATTTCATAACTATACTTAACTTATTGTGGATTTGATGTGCATTTCCCCGATGACCTGTGATATTGAGCATGTTTTCATGCGCCTGTTGGCCATTTGTATGTCTTCTTTAGACATACACCATTTTTTTATACATTTCTTACCTTTTATTCTGTAACAAATTCACCTCCCCTAACTTTTATGCTATTTATTTGTTGAAGAAGGTGAACAATTTGTACTGTAGCATTTAGCTGATTTCAACTTTGTGGTGTTTTCTGACATATACCACTATATTTTGTGTTTCTTAAAAACTGGTTGTTTTATATAGAGGCATTATTAACATTATATTTTGGGGGGTAAAATACTTCATGTTAATGTTTTCATGTATGTTGTGTTTCAGAGAATCAGGTGAAATGTGTTTGATTTTTCTGACATTTAGCTATGTCATGTCTGATCAGGGAGTTCTAATGTCATTCTGATTCATCCTTTGTTCTCTATCACTTTTTCTCCAGGTAGTTTTGCCAACTATAGAAATGTTTTTCTATACTACTTAATTTATTATGGCTGCAAATGATAATTTTGTAATTCCATCATTGCTTCTGCATTTACTACTTGGAGTCCTTCATTTGAGAACTCTCACTCATCAACTGTTAGTTACATTGAAATTGAATCATATATAAAATGCAATATCAATGCTCGATTACATTCATGCATTTATCATTTTTAGAATAACTAATTGCATGCATTTCAGTGAGTTATAGTAATTATTCTGTTTAATGTTCTATTGTGTCAGCCTTGGCCAGTGACTGCCCCTTCAAGTTGGACCCATGTGTTTTAAAGACATTGATATTTTCCATGTTATCACCATATGGTCATCTTGTATATTTTCTGACTCAGATTTAGAATCACCTACAAGTCCATAGAGCTCTTGTATTTTGAGTGAAGGATCATATTTGCAGATCACAGTCTAAAGGGTTCATGTAAAAAAAAAAAGAAGATTAATGAATGTTACTTTTAAATCAAATTGATATTACAACAATTTGGTTTAAAGTAGTATTCATAATTTCCAAAACTTGGAAACAACCAAAATGTCCTTCAGCAGTTTAATGAATAAAGTACAGTACAACCAGACAACAGAATGTTCAGTGCTTAAAGAAAATAAGCTATCAAGCCATGAAAAGACATTGAATAATTTTAAATGCATGTTACTAAGTGAAAGTGACCAATCTGAAAAGGCTATATACTGTATGATTGCAACTAAATGATATTCTGTAAAGGTCAGAACATTGGGAACAATTAAAAGATCAGATCTACCTCACACCTGTTAGAATGACTGTTATCAACAAAACAAATAATAAGTGTTGGAGAGTTTGTGGAGAAAAGATACCCTCATTCACAAATGGTAGGAATGTAACCTGGTACACACACTGTGGAAAACAGTATAGTGTTTCCTCACAAAATTAAGAATACAGTTACCATATAACCCAGCAACTCCTCTTCTTGGTACCTACTGAAAAATTTGAAAGCATTTATTCACAAATATATGTGCAGCCTTATGTCCATTGCAGCATTTTTCACAAAGACCAATACAGGGAAACAACAAAAGTAGTATCCTTTGATCAATAATTGGATGAAGAAGATGTGGTATATACCTACAATGGAATACTACTCAACAGTAACAAAAGGTGAAATACTGCCATTTGCAACAACATAGATGGACCTTGAGAATATTATGCTAAGCAAAATAAGTCAGACAGAGAAAGTTGAGTCATATGATGTCATTCATATGTGGAATATAAAACTGAAAGCAACAAGTTAACAAATACAACAAACAAACAAAACTCATAGACACAGAGAACAAACAGTATGCTGGTTACTAGAGAGGGAGGGTGGAGGTGTATTAGAAAGGGTAGTAAAGGTTCAAATATATGGTGAAAGAAGATTTGACTTTGGGTGGTGGGCACACAAAACAATATACAGACAATGTATCACTGAACTGTATACTTGAAACCTATATAATCTTATAAAATAATGTCACCCCAAGAGATTTAATAAACTACAAAACAAAACAAACAAAAAAGATAAGTTGTTGCCAGGATTTGAAGTAGGGGAAAGGGATGAATATGCAAAATACAGAGGATTTTTAGGGCAGCAAAAATACTCTAAAATGATACTCTAATGGCAGATACATGTCATTATATATTTGCCTAAACTCATAAAATGTACAACACTAAGTGAATTCTAAGGAAAACTACAGATTTGGGGTGACTCTGATGTGTCAGTGTTGGTTCATCAATTATAACAAATGTTTCACTCTGGTGGGGGATGTTGACAATGGGGCAGGCATGGGTTATATGTGAAATCTCTGTATCATCCTTTCAATTTTGCTATGACTCCTAAAAGTCCTCTAGAAAATAAAACCCTTAAAAGAAAAAAGAAAACTATGCAGCTTGTCTTGGAAAAAATAAAGACTACATTTTACATAAAGAAGGCTCAGCAATGCAATTGAGTCCATGGAATTCACTGGACCTATCACATGCCCCATCATCCAGAAACAAGTGTCATAATACACTGGTGGGATAGTCTGTTGAAAACTCAGTGGTGTGACAGCCAAGAGACAGCCTCTTGTGTGACTGGAACATATCTTTAAACCTGTGTTTAGAATTTCAACCTCATGTCATTTCCCCACTACCCGAACATAGGGCTCTTTTTTTGTTTTTTTGTTTTTTAATCTCCCCTTCAGTATCCCCTGCACCACTGTGGAACTTGCAGACCTCTTAGTTATAAGTGCGTTGGAAAACCCACTTATATTCTGAGGTTTGGGGGCATATTATGTCACTAGTTTATTGAAATATTTTTCCCCATTGCAATCCAAATTACTGTCTGTTTCTACGAAGTAATTTCGGAAAATTTATAAATAAAATTGAATGACCATTTTCCCTCAACTGCTCATTACTTTTTAAACTACCATAGTACACTTCTCATTCAAATCTAGCCTTTACTTCACAATGCTATCAGGTCATTTCTCTTCTGTTTCTTTAGGAGGGTACTCCTGATGAATATCAATTTGGAGTCAGCATATTGTGAGTTTTTATTTCTGTGTGACTTGTGTGATTTGAGGATTTGGGTAATTTACTTAATTTTGAGAAATTTTAGTTATCTTTTTCTATGAAAAGGTAAACATTATATTTACCAGATAGAGCGATATATTCATTAATTAACATCTTACAGTACTAACCACAGTGCCCAGGTATGGATTTGCCTTTGCCCCATTGCGATTTAATCTCCCATTCACTCACATTTCAATTTGTTAATGATGTCAATTAAGAAACAGTTTCTGTTTTTCTTTGTAAATGATAACATATTAGAAATAAATTCCTGAAGAGGAAAGTTGTCTAGCATCTGAAGATACTGAAGGAAACACATTTGGTTTATTTATTTCCAATAAAATGTTTCCAAATAAATGTTGCCCAATAGCAATTCTGGAAGCAAGCCATCAGAAATCGTAACCACATTGGCTGAAGAGGCTGGTTTCATTAAAACTATTGATCAGCCATTTCTCTCAAAGTACTTATACCGATTTGTCATATGAGACAAATAGAGTTTAAAAATGGTTACCGACAAAAACAAGTAGTGTGCTTGTTTATGAAATATATATTTCTAGCAGATATGTATACTGTTTTACTTTAAAATATGTTTTCAGAAGTTGAGGACCATGTTCTGTATATTTTCTGTATTGCTCCTAACATATTGTGAGAGATCAATAAATATTAAACCAACACATTGTGCTTCCACAAAACTAGACATGAATTCATACAGTGACAATCCAAGCACCAGGCAAAATATCTCATTTTGAACTAACCATATAAAGAGGCAATGGGGAACAGATTAAAGGGCACAGCTGTCTCATTCCACTAGTTTAGTTGGAAAATAGCCTGGAGAATATGGGAATATGTGACTGTACATCTTTCCTATAGACTCATATCTTCTGGGCTCCAGGGGCTTTTACAGCAGTACCTTTCCTCTTCCCTGCAGATCTGTGGTGCTCACACATTGACAGCAGTTAGTTCTACTTATTGAACTAAAATTTTAGTGTGACACTTGTTCCTGAAATCACTAATGAAGAGTCAGAAAAATATCTGCCGCATTTAGTTTAGTTTTCGCACAACCTTGGGTTGATTATATTTGAGATGATAGAAGAGAAGTTAAAATAAGTGAAAGACATAGTCCATATTTTTCTTTAAATGATACTTTACAGATCCTTTTACATAGTAAAGTTATAACTTTAGTCTTGAATCACAGTAGGTGCAACTTATATCTTATCATTTATCAGATAGCACCAGGCAAACTGTGCTTTTTAAAATTGGTATTATGTATTAATTGTGTTTTGTTTCTCTGTGTGTATGTGGTCAACACTGTCAAAGTTCCTAAGAGTTCAAGAAAATAAAAATATGGGGAAGGAGGGGATTTGGAGGAAGATGTAAAAAAGAGGCAAACTTCTAGTTATTAGATAAACAAGTACTAGAAGTGTAATGTACATAGTGATGGCTATAGGTAAAATTGTTGTATGGTCTATATGAAAGATAAGAGAGTAAATTTAATAGATCTTATCACAAAGAATTTTCTTTTTCTGTGTGTGTTTTCTTTTTATTGTATCTAAATGAGATGAAGAATGCTGTATGAATCATTTCACAATATATGTTAATCAAACCATTATCTGTATACCTTAAACTTATACAGTGATGTATGCCTATTATATTACAATAAAAATGAAGAAAAAAGAAAAACAAAATTTGAAAAGTTGTCACTTGATCTGGCAATAAGAAACATTTTCCCCCCAATTTATTTAAACTAAAACATACACACGCAATTTACCTATTTCTCCCACCCTCTATCCCTGCCTCTGGCAACAACCAATCTCTTCTCTGTTTTTTTTTTAATTTACTTTTAGATTCCACATTATGAGAGAGATGATACCAAATTTTCTTTCTCAGTGCTTTATTGCATTTAGCATAATGCCCTGGAGTTCTATCCAGGTTGTTTCAAATGGCACTATTTTATTTTCTTATGGCTAAATAATACATATGTATAATCTCACACTTATTAATATTAATGTATATCACATTTTATTCATTTATTTGTTGATAGAAATTTAGGTTTTTTCCATATTATTGTTATTATAAATAATACTGCAATGAGCATGGGCAAGCATGTAACATACTGAGTTAGTGTTTTCAATTTTTTTTTAATCCTCACCTGAGGATATGTTTAATGATTTTAGAGAGAGAAGAGGGGATAGAGAGAAACATTATTGTGAGAGAGAAACATTGATTAGCTGCCTCCCAAAGTATGCTGACAGGGGATCAATTCCCCAACCCAGATAATTGCCCTACCCAGGAATCATACCCATAATCTTTTCGTGTACAGGATGATGCTCCAACCAACTGAACCATCTAGCCAGAATTATTTTCATTTTCTTCAAATAAATACCCAGAAGTGGAATTGTTACATTATATCATAGCTTTATTTTTATTTTTTTGAAAAATATCCATACTGTTTTCCATAGTGGTTGCACCAATTTCCATTCCCACCAGCAATGTACAATAATTCCCTTTTTAACATATCTTTGTCAACACTTATTTCTCGTCTTATTGATAATAGCCATTCTAGCAAGGGAGGTGATATCACATTGTGGTTTTGATCTGCATTTCCCTGATGATTGATGGTGTAGAATATCTTGTCACATGCTTGCGGGCCATCTGTATGTCTTATTTGGAAACATGTCTATTCAGGTCTCCGACTAAGTTTTAATAGGATTTTCCTTTTTTTCTTTCTTTCTTTCTTTCTTTCTTTCTTTCTTTCTTTCTTTCTTTCTTTCTTTCTTTCTTTCTTTCTTTCTTTTCTTTCTTTCTTTCTTTCTTTCTTTCTTTCTTTCTTTCTTTCTATTAAGTTATATGCATTCTTTAAATATTTTGGATATGAGCTTCTTATAGATTCATGATTTAAATATATTTTGTGTTTCCTTTTAATTTTTTGATGCTTTTCTTTATTGTGAAGAAGGTTTTTTTTTTTAATGTAGTTCCACTTGTTTATTTTTCATTCTTTGTTTTTGTTTTGGTGTCAGATTCAAAAAGTCACCACCAAGAGGTGACTATGACTCTTCTGAGGCCTTTGACTCTTCTGGGCATTTTTATGGCTTCAGGTCTTAGGTTCAAGCCTTTAATCCATTTACAGTTAATTTTTATGGATGATGTAAAATAGTAGTCCAGTTTTATTATTTTGCATGTGGTGCCCAATTGCCAGCACCATTTATTGAAGAGACTGTTCATTTCCCATTGTGTATTCTTGGCTTTATTGTATAATAATTGGCAATACATATATGGTTTTATTGTTGAGCTCTCTATTCTATTCCATTATTCTATGCCTGCTTTTATGCCAATACCATATTGTTGTAATCACTCTAGCTTTGTAATAATTTGACATTAGGCTGTATGATGTTCCCAGCTTTACTCTTCTTTGTCAAGATTGCCTTGGCTATGCAAAGCCATTGATAGGTCCATACACATTTTAGAATTGTTTTATTTCTGTAAAAAATGCCATTGGAATTTTGATAGAAATTGCATTAATTATGTATATTGCTTTGGGCAGTATTGACATTGTATTAATATTCATTGTGTTTATACAATGTTAATTTTTAACTCAGTACTTCAGAGAATATAAAAACATTATAAACATAGTATTTAGGTTTTTTTCACCACTCTGTGAAGCTAGAACAGGTATTGTTTTTCCAATAAAGTGATAAAAATTTGACCCTCAGAAAATGATGCGATTTGCATAAACTCATTAGTAGACTACTGAGAGAGGTGAGGCTAGAACTTGGTCCCCGGGCTATATTTTGACCCACTTTTCAAAATAATATATTGAATTAATTCATTCATTAGCAAGTTATGCATTGAGTACCTACTATGTGTCAAAAAGAGCTACTCTTCTAATGAGAAAAGAAGCCTTGTAAACTAATAAAATAAATATACAAATAAAGTAATTATAAAATGCATGAAGTGCAATAAAAGCAATACACAGGGTGAGATGCCATCAATCAAAGAAGTCCTCTGGGAGTTGGGTTGCCAGATTGAGCAAATAAAAAGATAGGACACTGGGTAAGCCTAAATTTCAGATAACTAGCATATTTTCTATTTGTATATTTATGTCCTATGTGACATTTGCAAGACATCTCTCTCTCTCGTTTATTTGAAGTTCAAATTTAACTGGGCATTCTGTATTTTTTCTGGCAACCCTATTTGTAAGTGACATTTGAGCTAAGACCTAAGGGATATTTAAATTAAGAATGAAACAGAAGAGCTAACTATATAAAGATCTGAGTCAAATAAATAAATGAAACAAAACAAAACAAAACAAAAATTCCAATAGAAGTTCATCTAAGTGTCTGAATCCAGAAAGTTCTAGACAAAACCTAGATAAGTTTGTATGTTTTTGATGTTGGCCAGTGAGAATGATAATTGTTTAAGATAATATTGGAGAGGCAAGCCACAGTCAGATAATATAGGGTCCTTTATGTAAGTAATGTGGATTCTATTCTTATCACATCACTCATCTCTTAAGAGGTTGTAAATTGGAAAGGTACTGTCTGACATATGCTTTAAAAAAAATCCTCTCAGTTCTGTATAGAAAAAAAAATTGAAGAGTAGGGCAAAAATTGAAGTAGGGACAAATGGAATGATTAGGAAAGAATTTCCAAGGTACAGTTAAGAAGACCTGGGCTTGATTTTAGTGGTAGTAGTAGGGATAGGGAAGTAGGTGGATCTGAATTTGACATTTTAGATGGCACTCACACAACTTACTAAGATATTTGGTATGAGGGATGAGAAAATGGGGGAAAGTAAGGATGACTTCTAGGTTTTAGACTCAAGCAACTGAGTGCATAATGATGGCATTTGCTGAGATTAGAAAGAATGTATAAAGAAAAAATCAGGAGTGGGGGTTGGGAATCAGATGATTTTTCAGCATTATAAGTTTGGGAGGCCTGTTAGATTGATAAATGGAAATATCAGATCAACAGCTGGCTCTCAACTGAGAGAACAGGGTTAGTATCCTCAATGAAAATGGTGTTTAGAGCAAGGTCTGTAATAATACCACCAAAAAAAATTAAAAAAGAATTTATACAGACAAAAATCAAAAGTTTTATGACTACGGCCTGGTGCATGCAACTTTTGAAGGGTCAGGCTTCATCAGTAGAAAATGAGGAGTGGGACCTAAAAGGTTAGGTCAAAGAAGCAAGAATAAACAGATGCTTCATAAACAATGGGGTGAGACAGATCACCTATCTTCTCATAGACAGTTGAGGCTTAGAATAGATTTAAGATAGAAATATATCCATTTGACATGACTAAATAGAGTCTTTGTTCACTTTGGAAAAAGAGTTCCTTAAAGATATTAAGGAAAAACTTAAATGTCATCTTCAGATATTTTGTAACTGTAATCCAGGTTTGTTTAAATAATGTTTATTTTGCTATTTGTTGGTGATTAAAACACTATAAATTCTCTCATATATTTAAATGTGTTATGCTGTTCATCTCTAAAATGTTCTTCCCTACTTAAACTTTTCTTCCTTTACTAAACATATATTTAGCATATATCACATACAATCACTGATCTAATTTTTTGTGAATAAAAATAAGTTAAGTATATATTTCTTAATCTCAAAATTGTTAAGTGGAAGAAATGGAAAAAGCTGTAACAAACTATAAAATAATATTTTTTAAGTTCTAAAAATATTGATAAATTTATATACAATTCTGTTTGGGGAATTTAGGGCACCTACATTTAAACCTGAGCAGTAAATAATGTGTCAACCCTTGAATTCCAATAAAAGGAGTACTTCAAATCAATTGTCTTTCTAGTTAGTCCCTAGAAACTGTATTTGGTAAATCACTTGGTTAAAAAAAAAAATCTGTGTTATTATACTCCTCACTTTATTTTTTGACATGCACAAAAAAAATTGTGCTATATTATTAAAGTGGCTGACATTAAACTGCACACTAAAAGTTAATTAACTTATTTTAGGGTGAAGTTCAGAATATAGAGAAGTTTCAAAATGCATTAAATATATCAATTACAATGTTCACTGCGATATACTGCCACTGAAATACATTGAATGATCTAAGTACATTAACTAAACTTTGTTAATTTTATTCTTGCCAAATCCACTGAAAAACCATCAAAATAAAATGCATTTTTACCCTCTAGGAGGGAATCCATTACATTGCACTTTATACATCAATCTATATCTGTGCTTCCCTGGAGGCAAGAACAGCTCCTCTCCATGATCCTGATGCATATTTATGCTTCATTGTTTTGTATCCAATTAAAATGTGTTATAGATTTTGCAAGGACGTAATTTGTTTCATGCTTATATTTTTGAAAAATATTTGTTCCATAATTCTTAATTGGAAAAGTTCCTTAGAGAAAGTAACCTTAAAAAGAGAAATTTGAATGGATAGAACTGCCATTCTATCTGATATTTTGAAGGGAATGAAATGCTATGTTGAGTATTATTGAGGAAAATGTTTCCAAATTCAGGAACATTAGGTATGTAATTCTCTCAAAAAAATTGATTTAATGTCTCAAGAATTTAAAAATATAACCTCTATTCACCAGAGTTCAAGAAGTTATCAGTTGAGCTTTTTTACATTATAATAAACAGCACAACTAATGACTATACTGGAAAATCATTGGTATTGCTGACAAAAAGGAAGAGGTCTATTATAGTAGTAATATAAAGAGTTTTTATATTTCTCCATGCAGAATTTGTAGAAAACCATGAAAACTGTGTTATATGATTGTTTATCATAACCAAGTGTCATAGAAATAACCCTTGTGGTCATCAATGTAAATAGGGAAATCTAATATATGAGACCTGTTCAGAAAAAGTCTAGCCATTGTTAATATAACAAAAATGGTTTGAGCATTGATCTAACCTATCAGCCAAGGAGAGTGGACTCAAATGCACACACTTGGACAATGATGACTTCATTATGCTAGTCAGTGGGGATGGTAGACACTGCTAGTGTACTTTGCGGTTATCACATTCAAAATGACTGAACAAGTAGAATAACAAAACTGCATCAAATTTTGCATTAAACTTGGACATTCCTTCATGGAAACTATTTGGATGGTTCAGAAGTCCATAGCTATGGATAACTGGTGATTGGCAGCTTCATCATGACAACACACACACTCATGTATCACATCTCATGCAGAGTTTTTTGGCAAAACATCAAATCGTCCAGATGACTTAACCCCCTGCAGCCCAGGTTTAGTGCCCTGAGACTTCTGGCTTTTCCCAAAACTAAAATCACCTTTGAAAGGAAAGAAATTTCAGACTATCGATGTGATTCAGGAAAATATGTATGATGGGGCAGCTGACAGTAATTGGGAGAACTGTGTGAGGTCCTAAGGTACCTACCTTGAAGGGACTGAGGTGTCACTGTCCTATGTACAGTGTTTCTTGTATCATATCTTCTTCAATAAATGTCTCTGTTTTTCATATTACATGGCTGGATACCTTCTGGACAGACCTAATAATTCTATCAGAACATCTTTAATTGATTAGCTTTGTCATTGGAGTAAATTTTAGATGACAGTTTTAATGTAAAAAAATAAGAAAATAATCTTGATTCTGGTAAAAAAAAATGATCACTACCACTATTACTTCTGCTACTGCTCCTAATTAACCAAATATTTATTGAGCACAACATTCATAATCACTTAGAATGCATTATATCATTTAATCATCAAAATATTCATATAAGTTCAGTAAATTATTTCCCTCATTTTTGTTCAAGGAAATGTATACAAGGAGTTTAATGATGCTGTTCAATTCTGTGAATGAGTGGTAAAACTAAAATTCAACAAATTCTGGTCTTCAGACATTGGCTCTTAACACCCTATACAAACAGAATATTTCATCCAATGGGTAAAATTAAACTAATATTTTAAAAATTGGTTCGAAGGAAATTTTTACATTATTATATCCCTATTATCACAAAACACAATATTTCTCTTTTATTCTACCTTAACAACTACTTTTTTATTATTTTATCAAAGGAAATATACAATAATTTAAAACCTCCAGTAGTATTTATGACTGCTCTTCCATCTCAACCATCCTCATGTTTTATTATCACTCTCTGAATGGAAAGATTTTCCACAATTTTAATTTTTTCTTGTGGCTATTGTCTTCATATACCATGACACCTTGTTCTTTTCTTTCTTTCTTTCTTTCTTTCTTTCTTTCTTTCTTTCTTTCTTTCTTTCTTTCTTTCTTTCTTTCTTTCTTTC